>VALG01014904.1:8480-18588 GCA_009835305.1 Ipomoea purpurea | reverse complement strand
CAAGTTAACGAATGAGTGAGAGAGGCTGTACTGCCGAAAGGAACCGTCGTCGCCACCTACTGTCGTACTACCCATAAACTGAGACTGTCGGAAACCGAGGGGAGAAGACCTCGCCCAACTGTTTCCCAGCCACTCCGAAACCAGCAGCCGTAGCTGCTCTGCCTACGCCTTCGCGCTGCAGTTTGCCGAGGAGAGAGAGCTGAGAGACCGTCGAGACGCTCTGTTGAGTTCTGTTCGCCGTTAACTTGCTTTTCGAGAGCAGCGATTGAAGTTGAGACCTTATCCAGTCCCGATTTGAGATTTGGGTCGGATTGAGGGTCTTGGGTTTATGGATCCGAGATAGGTCCAACTCAAATGATTGTTTGGATTCAAAAAAACGAGAGAGGAAGTATTGGATGGAATCTGGAGCTGAGTTTGGGTGGCATCGCCGTAGTCTTCCCCCTCTCCCCCCAGCTTTGGGCGATGCACTTGGCCTGCGATTAGGGTTAGATTTTGGGATTAAACCAGCTACACTTGGGATGGCCAATAAAGTGAAATTACATTTCTGTCCTCAGTTTTAACGTCTAACTAACGACAGTTTGTACCTAGGACCATTTCGGATAAAAATTGTATAGTTGGGACTAAATTGGTTAATTTTGAAAGTTGATGACTAAAGTGGTAAAATCCTCATAGTCAAGGGACCAAATTGGTAATTAACTCAATAGACTGAGGACCATTTTGGTTAACGTTTTCATAGTTGGGGATTAAATTGATCAATTTTAAAAGTCGAGAACTAAAATGGTGAAATCTTCATAGTCGAGGGACCAAATCGGTAATTAACTCATTGAAGTTCCAATAAATTTGTTATTTATTTCTTTAATGTTTGCTTGGTGGGGTTGCTATTCCCGGTAATTTATATACTTCCCCTCCAGAAATTCTCACTATGCCGATCTCAACCATATTGACATAGGTTTTTCCACTGCGACTCGATTCCAGCTATACATATTGCTGATCCAGGATTTGTAAACTTTGGGTTTCAATCGTCGATAAAATCCATTCTCTGATCTCCAGTTCTTCCAAATGTCCGGGACTCCAGAAACCTTATTCATAGGTCGAGCTTCGTCGCCGACCGCTAGCGTAGCCACCGCATCCTCCGCCGGCAATCACTTTATTTTCCAGATGGTACAGCTCCTCCGCCAATGTGTGCCGTGGTTTCTGGCACGACGCTGCTTTGATTGTACCTTCGATTCTGTTTATACTGTACCTAGGGTTTCATGCAAAGAGGAATATAAAGAAGCTTAGGACCCGTGGTCTTATGTAATGATTGCATATTATGCTCTATTGTGGTTTGCTACTCTGGTAAACTTTGCCTGGTCATCCCTGCAGGTATTATTCTTTTCTCAATTGATTAATTAATCTGCAATATTTTGGCAGTTCAGTTTATTTGCTCTTCAGAATTGGATTGATAAGGGGAAAAAAGACCACAGTTGAGCTATTTTGTTGCGGCCTAAATAATTCTATTTGCATAGAGAACTATGAAAAATATTATTTAAATTGTAGTTTTTTGAGCTTTTCTGGTGCTTGGTTTTGTCCTCATTGCTCGGTTACTGAGATTTGACTTGTAAAGATAGACTTAGAGGGAAGCTTGTGATTTTTAAAATGTGACACAAAATGGTTTTATTATATTTAAATTTAAATTGGTTTTTGATTGATCATGGGAAACCCAGATAAAATAGGGCTCAGAGGTGGTGACACAATAGCTTTTTGGACACTTAGTTGCTGAAGCTTGTAAGTCCATTTGAAACATTTTGTGCTTGTTAGGGCATTAGAGAAGTTCCAATATAGAGATGTATATTACTCTGAGTTATGTAATTTGGTTTACGGAAAAACACACTGCTGAATCAAGAGTATTGTAATTATAGTTTTTTTAATCTTATTGTTCTTATCGTTTTGTTTAGCTATAATTGTCAATGAATTTCTATTATCTTAAGAAAGAAAGATTGTAAAATTGTTTAAATTTTGAAGTTACTTCACTGACTGGAACAATGATATACTATATAGGCATGGCAGTGCCGCTCCTGGAAAGGATGTTGCTTGGAATCTTTTGTCATTGTTGGCAGCCTCTGGAATGTTATGTTTAGAGATTAGTCTAATGTCCTTCTTACTTCACGAGAATTATGCCACTGGATTGGAAACTTTAACACGCACTTTCTTTGTGTCTGGCCTTTTCGTTGGCGTGGATATTCTATTAAAGGTAACACTTTATCCATCTCCAAAGTGTGAGACTATGGTTATGATGCTTCATTTATATTTCTTCCTAATTGAGTGTGAAAATCACTGTTGAGTACTTGAGTTCCAGCTTCTTCTTTTTCTTCCTGAGAAAGATGTATGTTTTCACTCTGCTTTTGTCTACATAAAATGCTTTAGATCATATTTTAAGCAAATGGATCAATCCAAGAAGGCTGGTAAATGCAATGGGCTGGGCTACAACTTACAAATAACAATTTAGTCTTATATATCCTGGGGTGTGTTTGGTTCATGGGGTTAGACATAAGGAATGGAAATGAAAGTCATACACATTGTTTGGTTGACAACTTTTTAAAACACAGGTATAGGATTTGGTTACCCCTATAATTACAAAACCCATTACCTAAAATAAGGTATCCCTCATTCCTTAATTCAGCATTATCCTTCCTTATTTCATCGCCCCTCATTTCGGTACCTCCTCACTCGTCTCTCCTCGCTTCATCAACTTCCTCACTACATTGTCTACTCACTTCATCGCCACTCTTAATATCAATTGCATTGATTATTTGTTTTTTTGTATTTTTAAAACATTTAAACCAATTATAGGGTCATACGTAACAAAACATCAATAGTGGTAATGCATTCCAATTCCACCTTTTCTACCAAATATGCAAAATACTTTCACCAAAACCTATCCAATTACCAAGTATTTGATTCTCATTCCCATGTTCGAACCCAACACACCCTCATATTTCTTCACAAACCAACTTAAATTCACTTTTTAAGTAACTTGTGGCATTTGTTCTTTTCTGTTCAATTTAACCCATGTCATTTTTTTTTTTTCCTTTTTATGTCCTTGTTGGGAGTTTGTTTTCCAAAAGTGGTTAATGGTTGATGAATGTGTTTTATTTCATGCTTGTTGGAAGTGTTTGGCCAAGAGTTATGCACAGTTAAAATAATAGTAGTTAAAACAGGCAAGTGATTTGTCCCCATAATTTTACTCTCTGTCGGCAGGTAATTCTTGTATTTGGATTTAGGATTCCACTTTTCGTTGATGTTGGATCAGCAAATGGAGGAAAATGGGCCATATGGTTTACCTATAGGCTTCTGCTAACTGCAGCGTATGGGTACATATATTTTGTGCACTTCTCAAAGTGGAGAGATAATCTGCCTCGTGAGTTGCATTGTTCAGTCCCCTTGTTACCCTTTCACTCTTTCTGTTTTGTTCTTGCTATAAAACATTTTCCCACAAAAATTTTGCAGCAAGGCCAGCCTTCTACAACTATGTCATAGTCATGTTCGCAACTAATGTGGCAGTATTGTTTGCTTGTGGCTTGTGTATTTGGGATCGGCTTTGGTGCCTGGTATTGCATATACTTCATTTCTGAAATTAATCATCCAAACAAATTTAATACTATATTGTTCCATTGGTTTCAATTTAACATGAAACGTTAATATTGCAGGTTATATGATTTGAGCGTTATCTGCTATCACTCTCTGTATCTTCCCTTTATCTATGCTACGTTTTTGGCCGACTTCTTTCAGGTAGATATAATAATCCATGTATTCATTTCACTGTTGCAAAAATCGGCCTAGCCTAGGCTGAGGGGATTTTACCCTTAGGCGGACATTAGTTGGCCGGCTGATTAGGCGGCCTAGGCACCCAAGTCGGCCTGGTGTTTTTTTCTTTTAGCGCCTTCTACAATATTGATTCGTTTTGATCGTTCATCCCTCACTTGCTCATTAATCTTATTCGGTTTTGTCAACAATACAGGAAGAAGATTGGCTTCTGGATGAAGCATACTATTCAGAGATGAAGGATGCGGGATTCTTTGATGCTGATTGGGATTAGGATATTGCAACTCATATAATATTATATATATAATAATATATAGTATAATTGTGATATTATCTATTGGAGAGAAATGGGTACAACCCCCCCTAGTCTGGGAAGGCATTTTCTGTACTTAGAATGACCATTCGATGTGCAAAATATACCAACTGTAAATGACTGTTATGATTTCAATTTTCAATAATAAGTCCCATGATGCGAATCCCAAACTCAGATCTTCATACTTCAACCCCAGTAGATTGATGCATTCAGTTCTGATGATCTTTGCTGTATTAGAGATACATATCTATTTCATCCTTCAGCCCCCACCACCAAATTCTTCTTGCCATCCTCAGTTTCCAATACCATTTATCACCGTATTGGTGTATATATACACCTGAACCTTGGTCTCTACACTGTCGAGATTTGAACATTGGTCTCTATTTTTAATATTGCCTACTGAACTGTTGAGTAAGCTCGTGCGGACACCAAAACTGTTATCTCAAATTTTGTTTGAAGAAAATAGTCAAGTGCACAACATAACTAACTCAAAATAAGTTGTGGACCATGAGTGGTAAAATCACTATATTCGGAGAACCCATTTGCATTAAGTCTTAATAAAATGCATAGAGGTTTCCAAAAGAAAGAAAAAAAGGAATAGAGAAGTGGCAGTGGCCGACACATGAAACATTTACACACCAGGCTGGTCCACCAATAGCCCGCCATCTTCAGTCTATATCATCACCCAGTACTCATCTACATACCATTGCTGCCTTGTATTTTTCTGTTTGGTAATTTTCCTTTCCAAACACGCCTTATTTCTCACTCTCTCCCAGTCCCACCACTTCTCCTAAGCTAGCAGGCCTTCTTTGTTATCGTCATTGATATTCTAAGAGGGCTTCTTCTTCTGTTATCCTCTCCATCTGCCATGGTTCTTTAGTGTCTGCATTCCTCTTTTTGGCCATGGCTGGCCACTCAAGTAAGCTTTCTTCTTTTCTTTTCTTTTATTTACCTATTTTATCCTTCAGCTTAAAGTTTCCTTTTTATTCAAAGGCTGGAAAATGATGTTATCTCGCTTTAAATAGCAAGTTGAGTCCCCCCCACCCTTTTCTCCTTTCTGCATTTTCCTTAACATTTCTTTCAATTCTCTGATATTTATAACAAAACACAAATAAAGATCCAAGCTTTCCCATTTATAAACTACTTTGCTATGTTTTATGTATATAATGCTTTATTTTCAAAGCTCTTCTTCAAGTCAAGTTTGAATTGAACAGATTTTAAAGATTTAAAAAGGTAATCCACCAAGATGACTAAAGATATAAATTTGTAACCACAAGGTCACATGTTCGAATTTTAGCTCTCTTGATTTGAGTCGTTAACTATGGGCAATCTACGTTGATTTACTGGTTCTTTTGACAGTTAGATTTACTTAGTGCATACACAGCGAGTTTTCCTCGTGACCCAAAGATTGGGACCATTTTTAATCCCTTAATTATAGTTATGATTTTAAACATTCTTGATTATACCCTCTTAATATATTAAGCTAACTAAGATAAATAAAATAAAATCCAAAGAATTGACATTATTAATAACTTGTACTTTTCATTGTTATTTAATGGGGTTTGGTAGGTGCAACATGGTGCATTTGCAAGGTAGGGATGAGTGATAGTGAGTTACAAAAGACACTGGACTATGCATGTGGAATGGGGCAGATTGCAGCCCATTCATCAGAATGGGCCATGTTATAACCCCAACACTGTAAGAGCTCATTGCAATTATGCTGTCAATAGCTTTTTCCAGAAGAAGGCCAAGCTGCAGGCACTTGTGACTTCTCTACCACTGCCTCCATAACCACAACTGACCCCAGTAAGCCCCCATTATTACCTCTTTTTTGCTATTAGTAATTTTCATTCTTGTAAAAATCGCCCTAGGCACCGACTAGGCGCTAGGCGCCCTTAGGCTGAGGCGATTTGTCGATTTCAGCCCTAGATGGTTTTTAGTCGGCCGATTGATTAACCCGCCGACTAGGTGTTCTAGGCGCCTAACTCGGCCGAGTCGGGCGCTTAACTCGACCGAGTCGGTGTCCAACTAACCAAGCTGGTGCTCAACTCGTCAAGTGGTTTTTTTTGCCTGCTCGGCTACTCTTCTATACTTCTCCAACCATGTACTCAACTAACCAGTTAACATATGCATTTGACTAGTTTGGGAATTATAACAATTTAACAATTCCTAGTCCTGAGTGGGAAAAGTTGAGACAATATACTCAAATTACTCAGCCGCAGGCGCTGTATAGTAGGCGCTAGGCACCCCTGAACGCCGCCTTGCGCCTAGCGCCTTCTGCAACATTGGTAATTTTACTTTTTTCTTGGAGATCAGATTCTCTATTTTATATCTTTTTTTGGTGTGATTTCTAGGTATAAATGGTTGTGCTTATCCCTCCAGTGCAAGGTATGACTTCCTTCAATTCTAACTTGTTTTCTAAGTAGTAAAGTATAACAATTATTGATTAGTTCTTGATCAGGGTTGATGATGAATATGGCAAATCCTGTAGGTTTCTGGTTTCATGTCTTTAGGTCCTTTAACTGTAGTATTTGATGATGGGCATTTTGTGGCTATGACATTAAAGTCATGTTTTAAAAAACAAAAATGACCTCTAGAGTGCTAACTTTAGCCAAGATGGCTAAGGATACAAACTTGTAACCACAATGTCACGAGTTTCAATCCCAGTCTTCTTGGTTTGAATTGATTAGCTATGGACAACCTAAGCTGATTTATCTCTTTGTGGTCCTTTGTCACTAGGGTCCCGAGGTGAATTTACCCCGTACAGACCTTCCGGTAGTGGTTGTGGGTTTCCTGACTTCTAGAGTCTTACAAGCATGCATTTTGATTTTTGATAAGGACCACTTTGTACAGAGTAGTACATCAAATTTTGGATCTGCACATCATGAATGTTGTCTGTCTTGTATGTAAAAGATTGCTCATTTATTGCAATCTACTATCACAGTCTTCATCATATATTTATATTCATATTCATCATGTTAAAAGAAAAAACCAAAAAGAAAAACACCATGGTTCTAGACCCCTTTTGGATTAGGTAACATCCACCATATACTTCAAAACCTCTTAAAGTAAACAAAACACAGGATTAGTGAGATTAATGTTAATCCCATGAACCAAACAACACCATGTAGATCCCTTCAAGTCATTGAATTGGTTAATTAGGTACAACTGTGGTCTTAATAGTATGTGAGTATGTGCTCATTTTTTTGCCAATAGGGGTGCTGTTTGTTAGAGGTTTTGTTTTTAGTTAGTAATAAGTTATTATTTTTTGTTTTGTTTTTGCAATGTGTTTGTAAGTAAACCAATATTCGAATCTCGGTAGCGGTAGTGTGGGGATTATGTCCAAAGTGGACAGATCTCTTGTGCGCACCGACATTTGGCCATGTATGTTGAGCCATTGAGTCATGTACCGTGATTTACATCCTCCTAAATGTTCTGTCGAACTGGGGTGTGGGAGGTCTTTAGGGTTGGAGATTCAACATTTTGGGAGAAGTTTTGAATTTATAATTTAGCATCATTCATGCTAGTAAAGTAAATTAAATCCATTTGTCTCTAACCTTTATTTCCAACTTTTTTTTAAAAATGTAATCTATGACTTCTTTCTGTGTCTTATATCATATCATAGTATGTTACTATGTTTGCACTTGCATGATAATGATGTCCATCTCCTTGCCCTTTTGGTCATGCATAAATCTCACTGTTATATTGTTACACCAATGAACAATGATAAATATATAGACTGAAAGTAAGGAAATTAAAGCTTAAAATTACTTGACTCTCACTACTGCCAAGATTGTGACTTCCACTCTTGACCCAAGAAGTATATATGGTTATTCAAATACATATATTAAAATTATTATTGCCTTGAAAGCATCCAAAGCTTCAATTGGCTTCTTTGCGAAAGGAAAATGCTACTTGCACTTTCTATTTCTACTCCAGACTTTTACTCCTTCACTTTAACTTTTGATGTAAATATTTATTTTGGGACTCACAAAATGAAAGTAACTTATCAATAGTTACCACATCATGGAGTAAACGTAAGGAAGTAGAAGTTGAGAATCCATGTAGTAAAACTCTTTGTGAAATGGCAAAATATGAAAAATATTACATGGATTTCTACTTCAACTCCCTCTCACAAATTAATGTAGACACTTTTTTTAGACCACATAATGAAAATATCCAATCATTAATTGCCACTTCATAGAATAAAAGTGAGCGAGTAGAATTTGAAATACATACATGCCCTGTTTGGTAAATGGCAGTTAGCTGATAGCTGTTAGTTGTTAGCTGATTGAGTTAATTATAAGGTATAACTAGTTGATAACATTACTAGTTAATAACATTAGCTGATTGTAAAAAGGTGTTATAAACTATTAGTTGTTTGATATAATTTCTTTTTTGAAAAAGTTAATTAAAAAATTGATTTTGAGTAGAATTTGAGAGTACATACAGTACAACTCGCAAAATATATTAGTGTAAAAAGTCCCCTTTTTAGATTCTAGGGTTAGACATTCTTGGTCCTTGTGGGTTTTTGTCAGATGAGGAGGCAAAAAAATGATGGAGCACATGTAATACTAGTCCTAGTCCTTTAATTTGTGAAAAGTAGAGAGTGAGTCATGTATGTATAGGACTTTCCTGTCCTCATTGAAACAACAAAATCTGTGAGTGGAGTGATGGTAGTGAAGGACAGACAGGTGTTTTGAGATTGGTGCCCTTAATTTCTTTCTTTCCTTCTTTCTTTATTGACGACATACATTTGAGATGTCTTTAATCTTTAAATCTATATATGCTGCATGTGATGTAGTATGTAGAGGAAATCCACAACTCTTTTGAATGTAAGTAAACCTTGTATTGTGACGCTAGTCGACAAAAAGATTATAAGAAAGTAAATCAGTTTAGGTTATTTATTATATTGAACAGCTCAAAATCAAGAGATTAAAGATTCAAACTTATGACTTATGGTTACAAGTCTAGATCTATTATCATCTTGATTGGGTTACCTAATACTTTTGGTTCTTTCTTGGGCTTGGGCTTGTGGTTTCTATAGTACTATGTAATATATATATATATATATATATATATATAATATATATATATATATATATATATATATATATATATATTACTGGAAATTATTGAATTTTCGACCACCTGAATGTGATCTTAAATCAAGTTGAAAGCAAAAAATAATCAGAAATAGCAACAAGGTTTTTTCGGATACCAAAAGTGGTCGGAACAAGACTTCCGACTTGATTTAAGATAACTTTCAGGTGGTCGAAAATTTCAAAATTTCCAGTAGTATATATATAAAATAAATAAAAAAATTAGCAAAGCCGACTTGACTAACTCGGCCTAGTTCGCCGCCAACTCAGCCGAATTGGATGCCTAGGCAGCTGGCCGCCTAGAGGCTATTTCGCCTCTAAGAGCGCATGCGCCTAGGCGGCGGGTTTTGCAGCAGTGATATTAGGTAACCTAATACTATTACATTTCTATTGTAGTGTATGAGGGGTAGTTTAATTTGTTTGTGGTGTGCAGTGGAAGTGGAAGCACAAGCCCTACCACACCTTCAACTGGGACTCCATCTACAACCACAGGCAATGGTTCTTCTCCAAATCCAATCATCACTACTACTCCCACTACTACTACTACAGGCGGCGGCGGTGCTTTAGGAGGTGGCTTCAACAATAATAATGGTGGTTTAGGCCCATCGGGTTCGGGTGGTGTCGGCACCTACAACGATATGAGTCATGCTGGGATTTCAATGCTAAGGAATATTAATGCCATTTTCCCCTCCATCACCCTCCTAATCTCAGCACTAGCACCATTATTATGGAATCAACAAGACCAGTAGATCGATCTTTAGATGAACTTCTTCTTTTTCTAAATATTGTCTACTGAATCAGTGAGTTAAGGCTTTGAATGAAGAAAGTGGTGGCAGCATTATTGGATGGGTATCTCAAAATTATTGATGTTGAAAATTTTATTATGTGC
>VALG01014902.1:0-10250 GCA_009835305.1 Ipomoea purpurea | reverse complement strand
CTATCATCAATGGCTGTTGAATAGAAGTATCTTTAGCAATCATGTCGAAAGATTGTTCTCCTCTTTCTATCACACTTTTTTTTTTCCCCCGGGATGTCCATCCGGGTTTTGACTTTGGTACCGGAATTGTTAGCATCCGGTGATAAGAACGAAAAGCCGCTACTTCTAGTATATTCAACACTTCGATCGGGGCGTTAGAGCATAACTTCCCACATTCACATCATGTAAAGCCAGATAGATGAACCTGGATGACGCAACTTATCCGATCATCAAGTTTACTCAAGAGCGAATAATTAGGATTTTGAGCGTAAATTTTATTCACTTCTCGGTGGTGCAAGAAGATAAAGTGAATCCAGATTTACACAGCACTGGGTAAGATGGATCTGCCTACGCAGTAACAAAACACAGGTTTGATCCAAAAAAAATAAGGGGATCAACTTGCTCTTGACACTAATTGACGCACAATAGCTACGGGCCTTGATTACCCCAATTTTTAGTATACGATTAGAGACAATTACTGACTCGGATAGGCAGCCGCTTCTGGTTTACCCAATTTGCTTGTCACCCCAAAATACCCGGGGTAGGTGAAAAGTCTAAAGGGGGGGGGGGGTGAATAGAACTTTCAAACTTTTTAGGCACAACCCCCCTACAACAAGGTTGCCACGAGCAGAGATAAACCAGGCAATCTCTAACGTCATATTGTTAGGAGGTCCAGGTTGCACAACGAAAATATAAACGATTACGGTGTGTGTGTCACGATCGTGTTCAAGGCTTATATCTCATGTGGAAGCAAGCACAGGAGTCTAGTAAAGTTAAGCAAAGCAGTAAAGAACACAAAGGCAAGGTTTATAATGGTCGCGAGTGATGTAATCCTCCTACTCCACTGTGCTCTTATCTCCAAGAGCGCGAATCAACGTATATCACCACTTCTTGATTCCAAGATACAATGAATTTCCGTGATCTAGTGCTTTGATCACCTAAGCCCACACTAAATCACGACCAATGCCTCCAACACTGCTGCTTCGGGTGTTCACGTCGCGCCGCTACTTTCCCAGGATTTCACAACTCCGGCTACTTTCCCCGTTTCTACGATCCGGTAAACTATCCTTCCGTGATCTAGTGTTTGACAAGCCTGCACTAATCACTCCCATGTCTTCCTACACTGCTGCTTCGGATCTCACAACTCTGTGTGACAATCCAGGATTTCACAACTCCGTGCTTACTTTCCCACTTTCTCTTGTTTTGCTCCAAAACAAGATTGCCTTGCATCCAATTTTAGACTCTGTAGTTGATCTTCAATGATGGTTTAGTCTCTTGTAGTTGATGAAGATTCAAACAGTCTTGGATATTTCTTTTGTAAGCTCTGTATCACTCTAGTGTTTATCTCACAAAGAATATATCAATTTAAGCTCTTGAGATGGAAAACTTTTCTTTGAATATGCTCTGTTTAGCTCTGTATTCTTGCTTCTGTTGCTTTTGCTTCTGCTTTCCTCAGCTTCAATCTTCATTATTTATAGCTGGTAATGAGAATATTTCCGTTGGAGAGAAACATTCTCATTTTTGAATTTTTCTAGTTGTCTAGCTTTTGCAGAGGATAAGATAACGTTGCAGATATGTCAGAGATTCTCTGCAAGTTGAGCTTGAGATTTTCGCAAAAATGGCGTCCCATGAATCTCCATCTGGTGTAGAATCACGCCTTTTGGGATTTCTATCTTCAAAATATAATCTCAAATATAATCCCTTACTAGTTAGACTAGTATTTTTGCTTCTGTAACTCTTTCTTATATTTTCCTCTTACTTCACGTCTGGGTCTGTATATTGCTTCCAGACTTCATCTCTTCAATTGACTTGGGAAATCTCTTCCCATTTGAAACTTCATCCCTTGCTATTTTTTGAAATGAAATCTCTATCCCTTACTAGATTTGTCAATTGAAATCTCATCCCTTACTTGATTTGGACTTGCAATCTCATCCCTTGCAATTATATCTCCAATTGAATTGAAGCCCTTTGGAAATCACATCCCTTCAAGTTGAAATGGCTTTCTTGGGATTCTATCTTCAAAATATAATCTCAAATATAATCCCTTACTAGTTAGGCTAGTATTTTTTCTTCTGCAACTCTTTCATATATTTTCCTCTGTACTTCACGTCTGGGTCCCTGTATACTGCTTCCAGACTTCATCTCTTCAAATTGACTTGGGAAATCTCTTTCCCATGTGAACTTCATCCCTTGCTATTTTTGGAAATGAAATCTCTATCCCTTGCTAGATTTGTCAATTGGAGAATCTCCATCCCTTACTTGATTTGGGACTGTGCACATCTCATCCCTTAGCAACTCTTATATCTCCAATTGAATTGAAGCCCGCAAATCTCATCCCTTCAAATTGAAATTGCTTTCCCTGTTCAATTTGAGATATCAATTTGGAACTTCAACCCTTCCGTGAAATTGCAATCGGCCTGATATTTATTTCGGATACCCAATTTGAGGAAACTTCATCCTTCACTTGTAGGAATCTCAGATCCCTTAGTCAATTTTGAAATCTCATCATCTTTGACTTTACGAATTTATCAATTTCGGGATACCAATTTGAGAAACTGAAATATCAGGATACCAATTTTGAGAAACTTCATCCCTTCACTTGTAAATCTCATCCCTTTAGTCAATTTGGAAATCTCATCCTCGACTTTGCAAATTGCATCCGTTCGGCCAAACCATCGCCTCATACTTTATCTGATGGAATTAAACTTGGCTTCTTTAAAATAATAAGGGATGTGAGATTTAAACTTGTGACCTTGCATATAATATTTCAAGCTTTCTACCAACTCGTCCATACAACCTTTTGGTTATCATCTTGTTTCACTCGGTGTACTCCTTTCTTTTCATAGATGAGCTTGACTTTCAAGATAGCTTCATGCAAACTTCAAGTCACGTTCTTTCTTCTTCGGGATTCTTTCTTGAGAATTTTATTACTATTTACATCTTCATCTTCTGTTTGCCATTTTCACTAGCAAATTCTTGATTTTAGGCTTATATCTTCTTCATCCATTTTCCTCAAGTAATGGATTTATTTTTCCCTTTCTTGGTCTATGACTCGACTAGTCTAACCAAAATAAAGTTGAGTTCTACGATTTACAATTTGGCATATCAAAATCTATTACAATTTATTCCTAACAATAGACATATATATGTTTGGAATCAGCACGGGTTTAAACATTTTTGTTATTTGTTTGAATTTCAGGGATCTATTATTCATATGTATACAAATGTAATAAAGTTTGCAAGTGAAGCATGCATGAAAGCTTTAAACAGGTATAAATGATGTACATGGAAGACAAATTGCTCAAGGTAAACTTTCAATTACAGTTATTAATGTTGGTATGGTACCTTGACTCTAAATTGGCTGCTTCCTTTTACTCCCTATAATTGTAGAAGCCAGTATTTTCCTCATGTCTACTGTGTGTAATTAGTTTGTGGGAATAGGAAAAACTGGAAAATTGGTGGTAGTGGTATGTTATATATAAGCTCTTAGTGTTAGTTTTCTTGGTTGTATTACTTTTTGTCTGAAAAGTTAATGATCTATTGATATGAACCTAGTCCAAGATTCAAATAAGATGGAGTATTGTCCCAAGATTACTCTCAATCCAAAAGATAGAGATAGATCAAAATACCTTAAACCTCACGAGAAACCCTTTGTCTCGAATCCTCAAAGACTTGGAAGAATCCCATTGTAGCTTCAAGTACCTCGATGATGCAAATCTCAATCAACTAGAGTCGGATCTAGTTTCCTTCGATTCAAGAACGAGTCCACGAACCTAAATCTAAGGTTGAGAAAGGAAGATTGATTTGAGTCCACAAATCAATTTGCTAGTCGAGTCCACGATTAGCCACTAATTGAGTCCACAATTAGCCATAAGGTTTCTTACACAAGTGTAAAGAAAAACTTAAGAATTTTATTGAATTAAAGCCTCCCCAAAACTGATATGGATGTGCCCTATTATATAGGTATAGGTAGCATTGTAATCCTAAATACAATGGGAAAGAAGAGTCTAAACCTAATCTAGAAATCAAGTAAATATAGTCCTATTTAGAAAGGGATTTAAGGAATCCTTTCTAAATACAAACTAGTATTTTCTCTTACTTCGAAACAATTTAAAATAATGATGACCACAAATAATAAAGCTAATTTGGGCCTTGGATCTTGTGATTGGCCCAATTTGTACTCTTAATGAATCTTCATTATGTTGGGCCGCATCATCCTCCCTTCTTGAAAAATGATTCGACCTCGAATCTTCTAAACATTGTCTTCGATCTGTGACATCACTTGAAACGGGCCACTATAATACTTTCCTTTATCGAATGGAATTATTATTGGACTTCCTTGATTCTTCCACCAATGGTGCTTTGAAGATGTAGTTATGGCTTTTTGATGAGCCTACTATGTTCCCTTATTGGTTCCATGTGAGCTGGTTCCTATTATTTATAATCATTAAAATGATTGTTCAATTTTTATTGGGAAATCAACAATTTCAGTTGATTTTATGTAAATGATTCTAGTTTTTTGCTTATTTTCTGTATTTATATTTACTAACATTTTTATTTAAGGGTTTGGCAAATGATGAATTGGTTATTTCTGATGCCCTTTTTGTAAGTGAAGTCCTTGAGTTGTCAGAAAAATGATTACATTTTGAATATGGCAATATTTGTTTTTTATATGAGGATGATGGTCTCCTTCTGCATGCAAATGAAGATATTTAAAATCAGATGCTGTTTTTGATTTAGTTCTTGTACAGAGTTTTGGATTATTTGTGATCTTAAAATCCTTAAGATGTGATGCCAAAAAGTGTGTGAATTCTATGAAATTTAGTTTATCCTTGGTCATATGAAAGCTGTAATTGTAAACAATAGTTCATAGTGATGGCAAATTAAGGTTTTAATATATCATTTTAGTTTAGTTTTGTAGTTAAATGATGACCTTGAAACTCTGATGCCAAATTGCATGTTTCATTATATAAATTAGAAAACTATTATTTAATTTTGCAGAAAAATTAAATGAGATTTGAAATCTTGTTAGGAATAAAGTGTAATGGTTTTGATATGCCAAATGTGTATTGTAGAACCCCCAATTTTATTTTATAGGTCTAGTAGAGTCTTAGACCATGATCGGGAAATTATTTAAGTTGCATAAGAGAAAAACAGAGGAAGATGCATGAAAATGGAAGAAGAAGATATCAAGCCGAAAATCAAGAATTTGTCTGGAGAAAATGGCAAATTGAAGAAGGAGATGAATGACATAATATTCACGTCAATGCTACTCAAAAGATATCCCAGAAGAATTTTCGTTGAAGAAAATTATGATTGGAAGAATGCATGAAATTAACTTGGAGATCAAGACCAGGACTATGTGGTCTAATGGTACCCGGGTTGGACTTCCATTTGGAAGATTATGAGTTCAAGCCTCAGTGGAGGCGTTATTGGTTCTTTGTGTTTCAGTAGGTTGGAGAAAGTATATGAACAGGTACTACAATGTAATAGAGGAGATCAAGCATCTATGGAAAGAAAGGAGTACACCGAAGAAGATTGGAGATTTAATCAAAGGTTGTACGGGAAGTGGATGCTTGATATATTATGTGAAATGGCTTAAGTTCGAAACTCATCATCAATAATTTTACAAGGTAAAATTTGGGAGCCAAAATTAAATTAAATCTGATGGAGTTGGGTAATTTAATCAAAGGTTGTACGGACGAAGTAGATGATGCTTGATATATTATGCGAAATGGCTCAAGTTCGAAACTTATCATTAATAATTTACAAGGTAAAATTTGGGAAGCCAAAATTAAATTAAATCTGATGGAGTTGGGCGCTAGTCTAGCATGGGGCGCTGATGAGCCAATTCAAGGGGATTGGGAGCCGATTTCATAGAAATTGAAATTTGGGAGCTAGTTTCGAAGCAATTGAATTGGGAGCCAGTTTCAGAGAAATTGAGATTAATTGAAATTGGGGAGCTAGTCGAAGGAATTGAAATTGGGAGCGGAGTAGTTCGAAGGAATTTGAAATTGGGAGCAAGTTAGGCAATTGGGGAATGAAAATTGGAAGCAAGTGAATTAGAAGCAATTGAAATTGGGAGCCAGTTTTCAGAAATTGAGATTAATTGAATTGGTTGAGATTAATTGAAATTGGTTGAGATTAATTGAAATAGAGAATTTTGAGATTAATTGAAATTGGAGCTAGTTCCTAGTTTCTAATTGAGATTAAATTGAAAATTGGGAGCTAGTTCGAAGGAATTGAATGGGAAGCAGTTTCACAATGTAGAATTGAAATTGAAATGGGAGAAGTTCACATGGAACCAATGGAAAATGTAGAAATGAGAATTGAAATTGAAATGTGAATGAAATTGACAAAGTTTCACATGGAACAAATGTAGAATTGAAATGAAATTCAATACAAGGAGAAGTCTGGGAGCCAATTTCGAAGTCAAGGTCAACACAAATCAAATTGAGAAGTAATTGAAAAATTGAATTGATTGAAATTGGGAGCGTTTCAATACGAGGAGAATGTAGAATTGAAAATTGGAGCAAGTTTCCATACGAGGAGAATGTAGAATTGAATGAAATTCAATACGATGAGAAGTCTCGGAGCCAATTTCGAAGTCAAGGTCAACACAAATCAAATTAGAAGTAATTGAGAAATTGAAATTGATTGAAATTGGGAGCAAATTTCAATACGAGGAGAAGTCTGGGAGCCAATTTCGAAGTCAAGGTCAACACAAATCAAATTGAGAAGTAATTGAGAAATTGAAATTGATTGAAATTGGAAGCAAGTTTTACATGGAACCAAATGTAGAATTGAAATTGGGAGCCAATTGAAGTTGTATGGGATGCAATTCAAATTGGGGAGCAATTGAATTGAGATGAATTCAATATCAGGAGAAAGTCTGGGAGCCAATTTCGAAGTCAAGGTCAACACAAATCAAAATTGAGAAGTAATTGAAGCACCAGCCAATTTCAAAGTCAAGGTCAACACAAATCAAATTGAAGAAGTAATTGAGCACTAGGAGAAGTTGGGAGCCAATTGCAAGTCACCAGGGAGAAGTTGGGAGCCAATTGCAAGTCAAAGTCAATTGGGAGGCAATTACAAAGGAGAAATTCAATTTGGGTGCCAATTACAAGACAATTGAAATTGGGTGTCAATTACAAAGGAGAAATTCAAATTGGGTGGAAGTTCAAAGCAATTTGAAGTCTGAGAACACCCAGACGTGAGAATGAAGAAGATGAAAAAGAACTTACAGTGAAAATATTCTCACAAGGAAAAATACTAGTCTAACTAGTATGGGATTAAAATGAAGAATATTTTTAAATCCCAAAGATACAACACCACTTCAGAGCTGATCAGAGAAGCCATTCTACACCAAAAATAGAGACCCAGATATTCCACTCAACGTTAAATCAGAGGAATATCAATATGAAGTTTGGGAGCTCATTTACGTGGAGATGAAGATCCATCAACGGCTAGCTTATTCTTTCTGACACTTTGCTAGAAGATAAGATAAGATCTCTGACAAAAAGATACAGAATTCAAAAATGAGATCGCCTCTTTTCCAACGGGCAGATCCTCATTACCAGCTATAAAATGATGAAGATATAAAGACTTGAAGATCAGGAACTCAACACAAGAGCAGAGCAAGATATACGAGCTAAAAAGAGCATAGAGCAAAAATTCTCATTTGGTACAGAGCATACCAAAAATCTTCAAGTGAGAAGTGAGAAAGAGAAAAGACTCAGAGAGCTTCAAAGAGAAAAATATTCTGAGAGTTCTTAAACATAGCAAAACATAGCATAAAAATCAAGTGCTTTACTTGATACATCCAAAGAGAGAAAACACTCAAAGCGTTCAAGAGAAATCTTTCAAGAGTGTTCATCTTCATCAAAGAGACATGCGCATCATTGAAGATCAACTACAGAGTCTCAGAAGTTGGAAGCAAGACAACACTTGTTTTGGAGCAAAACAAGAGAAGGGAGGAAAGTAGCACGAAGCTGTGAAATCCTGGATTGTCACACGGACTGTGAGATTCGAAGCAGCAGTGTCGGAGGCACTGGGCGTGATTAGTGCGGGCTTTGTGATCAAAGCACTAGATCACGGATACGTTTCTACCGGAGTGTGGAAGACGGGGGGAAAGTAACGTGGAGTCGTGAAATCCTGGGATAGTAGCGCGAAGACGTGAAACCCGAAGCAGCAGTGTGGTGTCACTGGGCGTGATTAGTGCGGGGCTTTGTGATCAAAGCACTAGATCACGGAAATTCATTGTATCTTGGAACCAAGAAGTGGTTGATATAGTGAATTGTTCTTGGAGATAAGAGCAAGTGGAGTAGAGGATTACACCACCTCGCGAACCACTATAATTTTCTTGTGTTCTTTACTGCTTTCTTTACTTACTGCTCTTTACTTAACTGCTCTACACGAGATATACTGCTCACACGATCTCACACACACTTTATCGTTATTTTAATTTCCGCTGTGCACCATACTCTAACAATCTAGTTAAGGAGTTTTGGTTTATCTCCTCTGTCTTAGCAATTGTTGTGCTGTGCAAAAAGTTTGAAAGTCTATTCACCCCCCCCCCCCTCTAGACTTTTACCTTACCTATTTTGGGACCAACAAATCTGCCTCCAAAATTTTTTCATTATTATATGTTTAGTTTAGTTCTTTCATCTCAAAGGTCTGGTTGTACACATCAGTTAATTTGATAAGCAAATGATGATATATAAAAAATGATGCCAAAATTACTTTGAATTTCAAAAATATAGTTAGTCATTTGACAGTAAAAGGACTGATTGTACACAACAATTTTTTTGTCAATCAAATTATGATATTTTCAATCTGATGCCAAAATTAGTTCAATTTCATGAATTGAGTTCAGTCATTTCACAGTAAAGCACTGATTGTACACATCAATTCATTTGGGATGCAAATGATGAAATTTAAATTTTTGATGACCAAATTGTTATTGAAGGTGTAATTAAGATTGTTTTTGTTAATTTTTAGTACTATCTTTTATTTATCAAGGTTACAAATATATATCTGAAAGTGTTTTTTGGCATATTGTAGGATTGTTTACTTAATTAAGTTTATAATTGCAATGATTTAAAAATCATGTCAGTAAGTAAAGAGATATATGAGAATATGTTTTTTTTTTTTTAAGAATTAGTGTGATTTTGGTGTTTTTAGATGCATGTTATAAGGCATTTAGCTAGTACAAATATAAAAATGTGTTATTTGAATAGGCAATAAAAATTTTACAATATTAATAAACACTTGGTACAAATACATTCTACTTTAAACTACATAGTTGGTATACACTAATTTCCTTGTATTCCTTCCCTTTTCTTTCTACAGCTTGCTTGCTTCTGCTTGTTTCTGCTTCATTGACAAAGTTCTTGGTCTTGCTTATTATTGATAAATCTTGTTTTCATTTAGACATATAATAAAAAAATTTAAAACATGTCCGCCTGACACACTAACACAGTGATCTGATTGTGATCACTGAGTTCATATCATCAGCACTGCCACAAGTATAGGTTTCAATTCCTTAGCACTAATCTGCATCCTGCATACAGTTACATATACAATAGAATAGTAACTACTTTGTTTAGCACTATCATAGTGCTATTAATGATAGATGTTACCAAAAAAACAACTTCAAAAATAAAAACAACCACACAAAGGTGGAAAACTGTCTATAGTCAAGAACACCTTCTGAAATACACATATCTTGGGAATTGTGGGGCTTAACAGTCAAACTTTTGGCCTTCTTAACTTTGCTGGAAGAAGAAAATTGGTCAACAGGGATCTCTTCACCACATTAGATTCTTCAGGTTCAGTTTCAGGCAGTTGGGACTGCTGAACACTTATAGGGCTGTTGACTTCATTATCCCCATTAGAAGCTTCCTATAAATTTTCAAATGATTCGGTTTTCACATCAAGATAAATGTATATAAAAACAAAAACCTGAAGTAAATAGAAATACCTGATCTGATTCATCATCCTCCTCTTCATCCTCATCTATCATTTTTTAGATCAAATCCTTTTCTTGGTTGTCCTTCAGTTTTGAACAGTAGGTAGAGACTAAGATTTCATCCCTCAAAACTCGCATCACAGTATAGGCTGGATTGGTTCCCTTCATTTGGCTCATTTTCAATGATATCTTAAATATCATTGTCATACCAATTAATGATTCCAACTCTTTTGAAATGTCT
>VALG01014898.1:0-20741 GCA_009835305.1 Ipomoea purpurea | reverse complement strand
CTTAATATGCCATTTTAAGCTATTTTTTTCCAACATAGAATACCAAAATCATAAACATTCGTTATACTCATTATTATAATATTCATCATATTTAAAGCCATATATGTACATTAGAGTATTAGAGAACAATCAATGACATGACTACACACACATATATAGGCTTAATCTATGTTGTGAAAAGACCTTAAGTGTGAAAGTGCGGAGAAATTTGAGCTTTTGTTCTGTCTAGATCAACGACTGTAAAAAAGAGTGCTCTAATCTAAACGATGTCATTTTTCTCTAGTAAACCATCTACGATCTACTATCTTTTCATTTTGTTCAAATCATGGAAGGCACAAAATTGTCTCCTAGAAAGCACATCAATGTACACTGGAAAGCACAACAATGTGCTTTGGAAGGCTTAACAATGTGTACTCCAAGACAAAACAATATACACTTCGAAGTACACACAAGTGCTCTAGAATCCTTAACAATGTGCTTTGGAACGCTCAACAATGTGTACCCTAAGACAAAACCATATGCACTTCGAAGGCACAACAATGTGCTCTGGCAGACACAACAATATGCTCTGGAAGGCTCAACAAAGTGTTCTGGAAAGTCAACAATGTGCACTAGAAGACACATCAGTGTGCTCTGAAAGACACATTAGTGTGCTCTAGAAGGCACAACATTGCGCTCTTAACGGTACAACATTATGCTCTGCAAGAAGGAAATACAAATGCTCTGAAAGACCAAAAAAAAAAAAAAACAAAACTAACTTACATAAAATTATCATAATGCCACCGCATTTTTTTAACTAGCTTCATTTTGGACCCTTGATCTGGACTAGATCAACGTATGAAAATAAACTCTAGTTTTCACCTAATGAAAGCTTTTTGTAGGAACATAACGTTGGAAAAACCCAATAATCATCCTACGAAAAAGGATTATAATTTTATGAAAAAAACTGGGAAGGAGGATATGGTGAGTACGGTGGTTAGCACAAGTCGAGCGAAACACTCTTTCCTTAAAATCTTATTGCTACCTCCCAAAATTGCTAAGAGCGTTGTAGCCTAGGTTTCCCATGATAAAACTTACTACGTTCCAGTGTTTAAGCACCCAAACAATGAACCCAACGAACAAGAGCTTGGGATGAACACAGTAGGCTAAGAAAGGAGTAGAAGCAAAGTGTTTGAGAGCTGAAAAACGTATGAAATCTTGTTATGTAAAATTCTGCTGCTCTACCACTTCTTATATAGGGGTTGAGGAGTTCAATAGCATTTAGGATGGCATTTAAAACTAATTTAAAACCAGCTTGTTACTCCCGAAACAACAGGCCAATTATCTGAGATTTAAATTCGAAATTCAAGATTGGAATTAATTCAAAAAATAATTCCGTAACGGATGAATTTAATCTCACAACGGTCGCTGCCAGAACCATCAAATCGTCTCGAACCGAGAATGACCCTAGTTGCACTAGGCCGAACCAAAGCACTGGTGCTCGCTTCATGTTTCCATAAGTCATGTGTGTCAAAAGATTTTTGGACGACTCCCGAGTTTTATCGTTCTCTACGGATGGCAAATTGGAAACGCTAGGCGGAAGTTAAATGAAGGAAAGAGTTTCATGTGCATCGAGTAATAGTCACGCACCACGAAATAAGATGTAATATGGTGGAAAAGAATGCTACACATACACAAGGATTGTAAAACAATTGAAATGAAATAGGATTGAATTGCTTGTCTTTCTCATGATGCAAGTAGGATCTTTAGTACTAGGGTAGAGTGTTGCAATGACTAGAACCTAAGGAGGTTTGCTTATGTCCTTTCGCCTCTGAACTACTAGGACTTGTTCCTTGGCACTAGAACACCTCTTTAGGGTCTAAGAGCCTAGGAAACCTTTTGTCAAACACCTTGCCTACACTACCTTCCTAGCCTAAAGCCTCTCGGCTCACTAAGCTAGGAAATGTCAAGGATTGGAGCTCCAAGTGATCTAGCAATCTCTTGCTAGATAACTTGCTTAGCACAACTCTAGGAGTTGGCCGGACTCCATAGAGTGCATACACATCACCGGAAAGATAACAAGATTCACATACATTGCAATCATCCTAACCTAGTTGAGAATTAAGTATCACATAAGCATCATGATGAAGAGTTCACAATTCAAAATCCTAGAAAGATCTCTAGCCACTCATAGCTACACAATTCAAACATTGCAATCATGAATCAATCAATCACATGAAATATAAAAGCAATAAGGAATACCAATTTAGAATTGCAATTGTTGAAAGCTTCTACAATGATGCTTGAATGGAAGTTGTCAATCTTCTTCATCAAGAATCTTCACAATGAGAGGGGCTAGAGGGAACTAAAAACCCTAGAGAGAGAAAAATATAGCTATCTAATGTGTAGTCTCCTAAAAATGAAGTAAAAGTCCCTTAATCTATTCTAATTTCAGCCTTTAAATGTAGCTTCCCTCCAACCATGCTTCAAAACCGCGCTCTACTCCCTTCCACGCACTCGGTCCACGTGCTTGGATCGGTCACTTAAGCAGTCCCATAGCTCATCCCACACGCGTGGACTTTCTGTTCTCTTCCACGCACCGTTCCTCGTGTGTGGGCGTGTGTGGGCTGGTGTGAGACCCAAAATTTTTATCTTTTTTCAAAAACTCCTATTCCAAATAGGTGTTAGAATAAAATATTTTAAACTCATTATTCCAAAATACACTACTACAGAAATGATATGACTACGTCGCTTAATAGAAGACAGTTTTTAAATAACCGCCTTCTATTATATTTTGTTATACTACGACACATAATAAACAGCGGATTTCTAAATAACCGCCTTCTATTATATACTACGGCACATAATAGACGGTGTGTTTAAATAACCGCCTTCTATTATATACTAGGACACTTAATAGACGCGATCTTTAAATAACCGCCGTCGATTTATATACGGCGTCACTTAATAGACGGCGGTTGTTAAATAAGCCGCGCTGTAATTATATTTACGCCACTTAGAGTAAGAGACGGTGGTTTTTAAAAAACCGCGGTTCTTAATATATGTATTACGTCCAATTATAGACGGCGGTTCTTAAATACGTTGTCTAAGTTATATATTAACATCATTTAAGACGAGCGTTTGTAAATAACCACTTCTAAATATTTATACGCAGGGTTAATAGACGCGTTTAAATAACCGCCTTCAATATATATTTACGTTCACTTAATAGACGGCGTTGTAAATTACCCTTCTAATATTATATTGTACTCAATTAATTAGACGCGTTTTATATAACCTCTCTATTGGAGAGACTACCGCACGAGAGTAAGACTGCGCTTTTAAAATAAGCGCGGTGATTTATTATATTACGTCACTGATAACTTACAGTAAGTTACAAAATCGTCGTTATATAATGTAATTTATTTATGATGTGTGGGTGAGAGTTTAATAATCGAGTCGAGATAAAGCCTTAGAGAGGATTCTAAGCTCGTGGCTCATTGATCCGCCGCGACAGCCCAATAAGTATTTAAGTTATATGAAGTATAGATATAATATAATATAAGTATAATATAATTTTATATTGTGATACTCCGGGTATGGTGTGAGGAGAGTATTGTGTATAATATTTCATGAAGACGCAAAACTAAATTGAGTGCTAGTCTATTAATAATACTTCCCTTTATTTGTCCGCCAGAGGAGAATATTCTCTTTAATAATATTACTCTTTATTTCTTAATATTAATATAATAACTAATTTCTAACTAATATATATTTTGCCTAATGTTATATATATTATATATATATAGGTGAGTGATATTATATATATATATATATATATATATATATAATAGTATAATATATATATTATATATGTATGTGGGTGTGTGTGTGTGGTGTGTGGTACATTAAAAGAAGAGAAAGAACTGGACTCGAAAACAACTAGTGGATTTTTCATTGGTATCCGGATAAATCTAAAGGTAGTAAATTCTGACTGTCCTAGCCATAGAGCGAGATTGTTGAGACTGGAAATGCCAAGTTCATTGAGGAATGTTAACCAAGTGAGAGCGTTGAACCACGAAAAGTGGAACTTAAAGAAGTACAGTGCAAGATTCTCTGATATCTTCTTCTCAAATTGTTGTTCCTGTGGAAAAATTACTACCTTAGGAGTTACTAAATTCTCATCCTGCAACGGTTGAACAAAATTAGTCACTTGCCTGACAAACAAATTAATGATCAAGAGATTAATGATCAACCACTCCCATGATGAAGTTGACAATGAATCCACAAATGAATTCCTACAGACGTAGCATTAAGAAGATCTCAAAGACAAAGGAGATCTGCTATATCTGATTTTATGTGGTTTATCTTCAAGAATCAGATTTTGGACATTGGTATTGATGAAGATCCAGTTTCATTTTCACTGCTATTAAATAGTCCTAATTCTTCAAAATGGGTCGAAGCCATGAAAGATGAGGTTAAAATCAATGGAACATAATGAAGTATGGGATCTTGTTGAATTGCTAAATGGTTGTAAGCCAGTTGTGTAAATGGGTTTTTAAGACCAAACACGACTCAAATGGCAATGTCGAACGAATCAAGAGCCAGACTTGTTGCCAAAGGTTTTACTCAAAAGGATGGTATTGATTTAATGAAACATTTTCACCTGTTTTCGAAGAAAGGATTCATTTAGAATAATTATGGCATTAGTAGCTCATTATGACTTAGAGCTACAACAAATGGATGTGAAAACCGCCTTTCTGAATGGAAATTTTGAAGAAGAATTACATGAACCAACCTGAGGGTTTTTCAATTGAAGGAAAAGGAACACATGGTGGTAAACTTAACAGATCGATATATGACTTAGGACAAGCTTCCCTGACATGTGTATCTAAAGTTTAAGATATTGTAACGACCTTTGGATTTAAGGAAAACATCGTTGATCAGTGTATATATCTGAAGGTCAGTGGAGCAGAGTTTATTTTTGATTCTGTATGTCGATGACATTTGCTTGCTACTAATGATCTTAGTTTAATGCATGAGACCAAGCAATTTCTTTCTAAGCACTTTGAAATGAAAGATATGGTGAGGCATCCTTTGTGATTGGAATTGAAATATTTCGTAATAGATCACAAGGAGTGTTAGGATTGTTTCAAAGAATATATTAACAAAGTCTTAGAAAGATTTAGAATGGAAAAATGCTCTGCATCAGTTGCTCCAATTCAGAGGGGAGATAAGTTCAGCCTTATGCAATGCCCTAAGAATGAATTGGAGCGTAAAGAAATGGAAAATATTCCTTATGCATCTGTCGTTGGGAGTTTGATGTATGATCAAACATGTACCCGACCGGACATTAGCTTTGCTGTAGGGATGCTTGGTCGTTATCGAAGTAATCATGGTATGGATCACTGGAAGGACAAAGAAGGTATTAAGGTACTTGCAAGGTACAAAGGAGCACATGCTCACTTATAAGCGATCTAATCACCTTGGGGTCATAGATACACAGATTCAGATTTTGCCGGATGTTTGGACACAAGGAAGTCCACATTTGGTTATCTATTCCTTTTAGCCGAGGGGGCTATTTCTTGGAAAAGGCGAAGCAGACTGTCATTGCTGCATCCACTATGGAAGCTGAGTTTGTGGCATGTTTTATGGACAAATCATGGATTATGGTTGCGAAATTTTATTTCGGGACTTGGAATTGTCGACAGTATTGCCAAGCCGCTGAAAATTTATTGTGATAATGCGCAGCAATCTTCTTTTCTAAAAACGACAAGATACTAGTGGTGCTAAACATATTGATCTGAAGTATCTTGCCGTTAAAGAAGATGTTCGGGAATGAAGGGTATCAATTGAACACGTAAGCACTAGATTAATGATTGCAGACCCATTAACTAAAGTATTCACCGAAGGCATTTCGTGAGCATGTTGAAAGAATGGGGCTTATTGGAAACTGTTAACGTTATGTTAAGGTTGTGGTTTTGAAATATTTGATACTTAGAGCTCAATATAGTTTCATTTCTATATTAAATTATCCTGTTTAGTTTTATGAAGTATATAACATGAATGTTTTATTATGTTAAATATAAACAGGATTTGTCTTGACAAAGACATTATCGTGGACCATTATGAAAAAGTTCATTATGAATCATATTGAGTTTGAAATTAATATTGTGATACATGGAAGGACTGCGTTAAATTAGGTGACGTATTACCGCCATGATTCTTATTAATTTCTAACTTAACGATGACTTATGTTCTGACCAATATAACAAAGGAATTAAACTTACTACTGCATATTATGTTTCAAGTTCATTATTAAATTTATGACGTATGAGCCAAGTGGGAGAATGTTAGAATAATAATAATTTTATTTTCTATGATTCATTATGTTTTATTGTGCTCATAATAATATCTATTTATAATTTAATAATGAGATAATCCTGTGATTGGTCAGTTAAGAAGATAAGATTGCAGTTTCAACTGCATATCATCAGTTTACGTTTGATGGAACGTATTATTATTTATATTTCATTTTGAGACTCTTGTCCTCTCCCCAACCTCTCTAAAAACTAAAACTCTCTCCATCAGAGAATTAGATTAAGTGAATGTTAAAGGTCTGGAGGGAGAAACCAAGTTTCTGACTCAAGCAACTACGGGAAAACAATGGAACCAGGTATGTTCCCAGAACGCTATTTAAATACAGTATGTGAAAGACATGTGGTCTGAAGATCTTATGTTTTAGGATTAACTTACATTTATTGTATTTGATATTAGAGATTTACAAAGTGGAAATTAAAAATATATATATATAAATATAAAAAATATTATGTATAGACGATGGTTCTTTCTTTGAACCGTCGTCTATACATATTTTTTAAGGTCTAAATTATATGTATATACGGCGGTTCTTTCATTGGACCGCCGTTTTATATATATTTTAACGTTCAAAATATATGTGTTAGGAATATAGCGAAATAATTCGGAAGCGAAGAATTGAAAATTGAGAATTATAGAAGTTAAATAATAGGGAGAATATTATAAATGAAAAAATAAATTAATAAACTGGAAATATATATATATATATAATATATATATATATAATTATATATATTATATATATATATATATATAGATTTACATTCAGGTAAAAACCGTCTTAAAATACAAACCTGTGGACAATTTGACGTCGTTGGATGGTGGTATTGGACGGTCCTGATTTTTACCTCCTACGCGCTGTGTGCATGTTAGTATGTTAATGTGTGCACGAGACTTGATGGATGATTGTGATTTTTCCTCCTACGCGCTGTGGCATGTAAGTATGTTAATGTGTGCACGTGCTAATCCCAGAAATTGTTGGCAGTGCGCCCTGTGTGCATGTAAGTATGTTAATGTGTGCACGTGCTAATCCCAGAAACTGTTGGCAGTGCGCCCTGTGTGCATGTAAGTATGTTAATGTGTGCACGAGCTCAAGTTTGTATTTTAAGAGGAGTTTGTATTTAAGGGGGTTTGTATTTGAATGCAACCCTATATATATAATATATCTATATATATATATAATAAATATATATTATATATATATTATATATATATATATATATATATATATATTATATATATATATGTATGTATGTATTCAACGTGAGGAAAGAAGGAAAAAGCAATTGTAATGAAAGAATTGCTTACAGAATGAATTTGCACGATTACAAAGAAAGCTTAATCTATTTATAATTGCAAAGGAGAGAATTATGCGGCAATTACGAGAAGCTCCGCAATGGTCGGCGGACATACAAGCAGTGGACGTGCAAACGTGGAGATTATTGCCGAAAAATGTTGTCTTCATGGGTTTGAATGAATTTTAGCCACATTCTAACAATCTCCACCTTGGATCAAATTCACTGTTGGAATTAACAACTCGAACAGCCCGTCTAAACTCACTGCTTGAACTTAGCAACAAGAAGAACCTCAGAATAGCAAGATGGATCGCCATCAACCTCCTGTGTGACTGAAAGAGCGTAAGAAACCAAGTTGGTTTCATAAGCAACTAGCATACCTAGCAGGTTTTTAATTGTCCCCTAGGACGATCCATAGCAATGGAATACTGTCGTTGTGGCTCGACGAGAGGTGCGACGCTAGTAGATGCATCATCTTTAGTATTACCATCAGTGGTAGTAATACTATCAATAGGCCTGAACTCAAACTCCACCTTCTCACCAGTACTCTGCGACTCACCTGTACTGGGAAGTTTTCCAGAAGAAAGTAGTGCATTTTCATCAAAAGTGATATCTCGACTCAGAATGATTTTCTGAGAATCAGGAGCCCATAGACGATACCCTTTTGGTCCAGAAGCATAACCAAGGAAAATGCATTTGACAACTCTTGGGTTCAATTTACCCGTACTAGAATGAGCATAAGCAGGACATCCAAAAACTCTTAGATAGAGTAGTCAACAGGATTACCTGACTAAACTTCCTCTGGAATTTTGAAATCAAGGGATGAATGTGGAGATCTATTTACCAAATAGCAAGCAGTAGAAACGACATTGGCCCAAAAATCACGCTGTTTCCATAACCCAGCATTAAAGAGCATACAATGAGCTCTTTCCAATAGAGTCCTGTTCAAACGTTTGGTAACACCATTCTACTGGGGTTTACCAGGCAAGGTCTTGTGTCTGGCGATTCCATTTGCCGCACAAAAGTCATTGAAATCTGACTCACAGAACTCCAAGCCATTGTCTGTCCTGAGCTTCTTGGCTTTTTTCCCTGCCTAAGTCTCAACGAGTATTTTCCACTTCTTGAAAATAGAAAATGCCTGATTTTTATGTTTCAGGAAATAGACCCATACCTTACAAGAAAAGTCATCAATAATAGACATAAATATCTACAGCCTCCCATAGACTGGAATTTAGTTGGTCCCCATAAATCGGAATGTATATATTCCAATACATCTTTGGTACGGTGTGTAACAGTAGAAAAACTAACCCTATTTTGTTTCCCAAAAACACAATGCTCACAAACTTGTAATTTACCCGTACCTGAACCACCAAGGAGGTCTTTCTTGCTCAGGAGATGCATGCTTTTCTCACTCATATGCCCCAGACGCATATGCCATAATTGAGTGAGATCCGCATCAGACATCGATGCAGATATCGCTACTGAACCTGTCACAGTACTGCCATGAAACACGTACAAGCTTCCAGATCGAGAAGCTTTCATGAGAACAAGAGAGCCTTTTATGACTTTCAGGACTCCACCTTCAGCTTATGTACTTGCACCCCAGACTTTTCAAGGTGCCCAAGGATATCAAATTGCGTTTCAAATCAGGAATATACCGACATTGGTAAGAGTCCTGATAATGTTATCATGAGTTTTAATTTGAACTTCCAATTCCACTAACCTTGCATTGGGTATCATTATCCAGCAAGACAACTCCATCATCAACCCGTTCCAGAGAGACGAACCAGTCTTTGTGAGGACACATGTGGAATGTACAACCAGAGTCCAGAATCCACTCGGTTTCGCTCCGTTTGCAACCCGGAGCTAACAGATAACAAAACATCGCCTTCTGAATCACATTCAACAACACTAGCTTCAGCAGACTTCTTTTCTCTCTCTTGTTTTTTTTTTAAACTTAAGCATTCATCACATCGTGACCCTGCTTCTTGCAGTACTTACAGGATTTGTTGGAATTACGTCCTTTTGGACTTGGATCTAGAATTTTTATTGCTATTCCCTGATTCAAGTGAACGACCCCTTATAGTCAAGCCTTCACCTTTGTCCTCAGACTTAATTTCAAATTCAAACTTTTCTTTGGACAATAGGTTTGACTTAACACTGTCGAAAGTAAGGGTATAATACTATTACCATACAACATAATTTCTTTGAAATGCTTGTATGATTTAGGGGAGAGACAAGCAATAAAACAGCACGATCCTCATCGTCAATTATGACATCAATATTTTCCAAGTCCAATAAAATAGAGTTGAATTCATCCAAGTGAGATTTAATAGAAGTACCTTCCGTCATACGGATTGTGTACAGACGCTCCTTCAGGCGTAGCGTGTTCGCCAGAGTTTTGGCCATGTAAAGCGTATCCAGCTTAGACCATAAATCTGACGCAGTCGTCTCACTTACTACCTCACGTATTAGAACCTCTTTAGACAAGCACAAAAGAATGGTTGAACGTGCCTTGTCATCCAAATCTTCCCTAGTTTCATCTGTCATTGTATCTGGTTTCTTCTTCTTCCTAGCTAGAGCTTTCTTCAAACCGTTCTGGGTTAGAACGGCTTCCATCTGAACCTTCCAGATAGAAACGCTAATTTTCCCGTCGAACTTCTCGATATCGAACTTAGTAATAGTTGACATTTAAAAATAATTTCAAATAAACCGCTCTGATACCACTTGTTAGGAATATAGCGAATAATGCGGAAGCGAAGAATCAAAAATTGAGAATTATAGAAGTTAAATAATAGAGAGAATATCATAAATGACAAAATAATTAAAAATGGAAATATATAAATAAAATAAAAAATAAAAATATATATATATATATATATATATATATATATATATATATATATTATATATATATATATATATTATCTTACAAGAGAAAACAAAGCAATATATATATATATGTTTTCTTACGTGAGAAAAGCAATTGTTAATGAAAGAATTGCTTACAGGAATGAATTGCATGATTACAAAGAAAGCTTAATCTATTTATAATTGCAAATGAGAGAATTATGCGGCAATTACGAGAAGCTCCACAATGGTCGACGAACATACAAGGAGTGGACGTGCAAACGTGGAGATATTGCCGACAAATGTTGTCTTCATGGGTTTGAATGAATTTTAGCCACATTCTAACAATATGTATAGACGACGGTTTTCTTGAGGAACCGCCGTCTATACATATTTTTTAAGGTTCAAATTATATGTATAGACGACGGTTCCTCAGAAAACCGTCGTCTATACATATAATTGTTGAGATTACACGACATACATTGTAAGATTAGACGGCAGTTAGCAACCGGCGTATATATGAAGTATACACGGCGGTTCAAAAACCGCCGTAGAAAGTCTTTATTTACAAAGGCGGTCACTTACACGGCACTTCAAGAACCGCCGTGTATTTATAAAAATAACCGCCGTGGTAGGTGTGTTTTGTAGTAGTGATAATTTTATACAAACTATTTATATATTTATTTATGGTTTTAAAAGCCCTATTTTAGGGATATATTTATTTGTCAAAACTTTGACCTAAAAGTCGATCTAAGAGGAACCTGTGAATTTGATAGGATTGTTTTTAACCCAAAAATGATTTTAAAATGAACCTAACACATTCACATATTTATTATGTTATATTTTCACCCAAAGTTGACCTAGTTTTTGACCCAAAATTATAAGTCAAGGTTTATAGTCAAATTCCTATTTTGCCCTTCGCCTAGCCGATCATTTCAACTTTAGAAACCCTAGGGTTTTTGTGCCACCCTATAAGTACCACAGTAACATGAGTTGCCTCTTCATCCCACTATTCTTTCATCTGCTCCTTCATTTCCTTCATCAGAGATCAAGCTAAGCCAACCTAGAATTCCATTTTTTTACAGTAAGCTTATTTCTCTATTTTCTTCTTCTTCCTTCTTCTTCTATTCTCTCCTTCCCATTTCCTCCGCAGTGTATGTATGTTTTATATGTGTGGATATGTTGTTGGTGTTTGGTCTTGGATTCCTAGAAGATGGTGAGAAGAAGGTCTAGCTTAAGGATATAGATGGATGGCTCATGAGATTGAGCCAAGAAGCTTGAGGTATAACCCATGCAGGCCCCAAAATTATATTTGTATCCTAAGTGTTGGTATTATTTGTTTGGTGTGATGATGTTTGGTAAATAATGTGTTTGTGGGTGATGTAAGTGGTGTATATTGATGCTATGGTGGTGTTTATATTGTGGATTTATGATATTTGTGTGATTGGAATGCTTTGTTGTTGATTTGGGTATTCTGTTGTTGTTGTCAGAGAGAAAACATAGGAGGATGCGTTTCTGCCTCATCCTCCCCCTTGTGTGCTAGCGGCACTCGCCACATACCCACGAAGGTTTGCGTTGAAGCCCCGCCAGTGCGTGGCCAGGGCGTGAAGGGCAGGGCCTCGTGCCCTGCTAGTCATGCCCCAATACGCGCACGGCTTGCGGCGGGGCTTACAGGCCCCTCCTGCCTGCCTGGTTCTGCGTGGTATAGAGTCTGGGCCAATTACCCTTTTGTCTATTGGTACCTGCCACGGTTTGTTTTTCGCGAGTCCGGGTGACTCGTACGACTCGGACTTGATGTGTTCGGGCCAAAAAATGTTGAACATGATTTTAGTTGCTAAACCATTTTTTCCAAAACAAAGCATGTACCATCATTTTAACCTAAGCGTGGATTCAACCATGAGTTATTGAAAATTGTTAAAGTATGCTACAGTAACAGAAAAAACGTGGCACACGTTCCAATAGAAAAATGAATCCAGACTTTAAGGTATGTATACCACGCAGGAACCCTTATTGGCAATGGCGGATGTAAGGAAGTGCTGTTATTGTTCGAACCGCTATTAGGACTCCGGCCGGCATATGCGTCCGGTATTTATGGCGCATATTGAAATTTCCTTCATGGATAAATTTAAGCATTGCATCAGGCTGACTCTTGCGATGGCCACTGCGCCTTCACGCTATTCCCCATGTTGACTTTAAAAGACTGGCTATGTGGGTTCCCAACGCAAACCTTCGTGTATGTGGCGAGTGCGCTAGCACAACAAAGGATGGAGAGAACGCATCTCCTTATTTCTCTCTGACAAAACAACAGAATACCCAAATCAACAACAAAGCACTTCCAATACCAAATCATTTAATCACAATTTAATTAAACACCCATAGTGCTGGTTCATCAATTCATTGTTATAACACCACTTACATAGTGTTCAATTCCTTAGAAATTTTAATCATCGCTTCTACTTCTATCCACCTATTCCATCATTAAAAACACCTATGATATTTCATATGTCAATAAAACCACTACACCTTAAGGGATACAATAATAATATTCTATTGTGTTTTGATTTTACAAATGGCTTACTTAACTCCCGTATATAAAGCTTATTTCTTCCACTTTTCACATCCTATTGGAGCATCCATCTTATAATATAATCATTATAATCTAAGAAAACCTTTTCTTCTTTCCATTTTCAGCCTTCATCTTATATGGCGAATCCAGACAATAAACAATAGCCAACAATGATATGCCCATTAATCCTCATCACATTTAACATAAATGCCAAAGTCTACGCATATCCTCTTGCTCGGAGGAACAAATTTCAGGTTTTAGGTGAAATGTAGTACATAGAGAAGAAAGCGAAGGAGATAGTAGAAGAAAGTATAGCAAAGATATTACGTGTCGAGTAAAAAAATCCTGGGAATGGACATGCTTTATCCGGGGTTAGATAATCATGATTCTCGCTGGGCTTGTAGGAATTCCGATCTTCTAGTATTTAGGGAAGATTTGAATGGACACGTGTAAGACAAGATAACGGTCCTGAGTTACCAATTTAGTTGAGTAAGATATGGATATGATGATTGTTGGAGAGATTGAGGAGTAACTATGGTCAAGATTATCGTATACCGTACTTTGTTGGTACTCTGGATATGGATTTGGGGGCACTTAAAAAAACCTTTTCAGTTATCTATAATAGGTGGTATGAAGTCACTAAATTCCTCTCCGCTTCACCGCGATTATGATGATGAGTTCATGAGATGTGCTAAAATATATCTAGATAAAATTACTAATTAATAATGTTTTTAATAGTCTTATGTATCCAATTGTTACATACAGCATTATTAGGTTCATATCATGCTTGCTCAGATAATAATGTAATCTATTAATAAGAAATTGTTATTATCATTAGATTGTAGTGAGATTATCTAGTTTATGTGAATAGTACTCGAATTTATCTAAAATCAATTTTAGGTAAAAACATCCTAAATTCATCAGGTATTTCCTCCTATCATGAATAAACCGGCATTCTTAAGTTATAATATTTTGAAATTAGCTTTTTACACTAATTAATGAAATTTACCATTTTATATACTCCCGCTTAATACAATTTTAGGGTTTTTAATACCTATACATAAATAACCCCATCTAAGTTTTAACAACTATCTGATATGGATGAGTATTTAAAAGTACAGTAACTGCCACATACTATCAATATATTAAACTAAACCTTCTACCTTGATCTCTGCTTCAGTAGTGATTTACCTTACACCACCTTATATACACCGCGGTTCTTGATATTTACTCGTCCTCTTAGTGTATGGTGTAATCTTGCAGACCGCTAAGTTTTTTGGTGTAATAAACGTTCCGTGAGTATCTTTATTATATACGCGTTTTTATCTAAGGTCATGTTAAATGAGTTGGGTTTGTTATTATCATATCTTTTTCAAATATATACTCAGGAGTTTAGTCAACTTCCGTATACTATACATATGTTTAAACATGTAACCCGATGTCATGGCTGTAATATCTCAACCAATAAATTCTATATATATACGTGGAGTACCTCTTATAGAGATCGCCCTATCGTTGTTTGTTTGAAGGATTGACTCAGTGTGTATACGTCCAAATATTACTATCTTTTTCAACATAACATATTATTTATTATACAATGGGTTGAAGTTAAGTATATATTGAATAAACACCAACTATACATCGTCGGTTTTTTCTACCACATTAAACGTGTAAAAATTCCACGTCATATTCCTAAAACCACAATTATAAATTATCTATATATAAGACTATGTGGCTTAAAGTAGTCGCGAATTAAATCACCACAACTTTGAACATGAACAACAATATTTAGGTCACTAGTGGAATGTCACCGCCAAAATCTCAACAACCTTCTAGCTGGGTGCATTGCACAGGCTAAGGGGCATCTTGATGAACTAGACAATCAGAAGACCCATATTTGTGTAGAAGCTATCAGCGTATAAAATTAGACGATCAAAATAAACTTACTAAACAATTTAGCATAAGGGGGATAATTAAATTGAACAACCTAGATTAAAAGTACTCTTACCACATTCAGTATAACGTCATCCACAATCACATGCAAATCCTAATTATAAATCTGCTCAAGGGTCAAATCATTTAATATACACAAGGTTAACCTGAACTTTTTCCCATCAGATAAGAAGATCTATAGTAACTTCTATATATAACTACTAATTATAGATCTTGCTTTGTTTTTACTACTTCTGTGATATCGATCTTCTTTCAACGCTGGCCATCCTTGAAAGGGGATTTTACTAAAGCAACACATTAACAAATAGGAATTACACAATGTTAGCACAGAAGCTATAATTATAACCATACACTTCAACCCTGTTAAAAGTACGTATACTATAATATAAGATAATAATATACTTTGAATAAAACATTTGATAACATCTAATAAATCAACTAAATTTCATCTATATCTCATAGGTCAAGTATAGTTCCAATATTTACATATATATTAATTATTACTTATGTAGACTTATTTTATTTCTATTATGCTCTGCAATCACTTTATAATATTACATACATGCTATTATTTCCAATGCTTTTACTTAAATTACATAAATTGATCATTGATATGATAACTTATTCTAACATTAATAACATTAAAAACTGTAATTTCACAACACATTTCTCAATTTTTTTACACTCGCTCTCCGCATCATCATAAACCGCATACTCATCCTAAATACCAGTATAACTGGAATCTCAGAGCATGGGTTCTTTATATTATGAAGAAATTTTCTTACTTTATAAACCATGTAAGAAAGCAATATATCTTCTGACATTGACTTCTATACCTTCTATACATAATGCGAAATAAGATCCTGCGAGATATACAAGGACTTCTAAGCATTGCATATCATAATTCGAAGACAATCACCATGCGTTCTAAACCCAATAACTGGATAATGAAGAAAAGTCAGTTGAAAAATCATCACGTTACCATTAAGCAATTCCTCCACATCAAATAATGATCAGATTGAAACTAGTAAATTTCATTGGATGATAAGTAGCCGTAATCTCAGAGCAAACCACTAACTTATTAGTGCCTGACTATAATGAATAATCTTACGAATGCTACATGAGGGTAGATTAAAGTCGAGTACAGACTGGTTCACTGCATATCATAAGTGCTCCGATGCCAGCTGATACGACTTATACTCTATACACTCCAATACGCAACATCTCTATGCCAGAAATAACGCTTAACCGCCATAAAATAAGTACCTCATTCACAAATCACATCGTTGTAAATAGAATACTTCTGTGGAGGTCTATTTGGAACCGGTACAAGTAACTCAATGACAATCCTTGCTATATCTTTCTTTCTTATGTGTACTTTAATAAGTCGCTAAATGATCTACTATGTTTTCTTGATTTCATACTTATTTAAAGTTCAAGAATGGAGACCCGAGATGAGTTCAGCTGTTAAACTTCACTCATTATCTGTCTCTCCTCCGTGTAAAATGCATACAATAGAAGAAATAGTTTATATATTATACCCATATGACACTACGGATCCTGTCGATACTTACTCACATTAAGTACCATACAACACGGACCGTCTAGGATAAAAAGCACTTTGTAATTGGAAGGTAGTATCCATGAAGACCAACAACAGGAAACACCGGTACCATATCCTATGGAGGATTCCATGGGAGCCCAACTAACCAGGACACGGAAACTAGGCAACCTAAATAAGATGTAAATCATTAACCGCACCCTGGGGAGCAACAACGACCCAGCCTCAATAGTGACAGTGTGCCCAAGGACCAAACGCTCGAACCCGACTGACGCCAACCAGAGACGTGCCACCGGACCCAGTCACGAACTCGATAACGCGTGATGAGCTGCCTTAAGGTCTATAAATCAACCCAGAGCTCGCGGACCCAACCCGACCCGAAGGTCAAAACCCTGGCTGTCGAGTACAGCTATAGTAGAGGATTTTCAATAAGCTCACACCCAGATTGTTTTGGTAATTTTAGTCTCCTGCAAACGGAGCAATTGTGTAGTCTGTTTGGTGCGCGTTGTGAGCTCTGTATATTTCACCGTGTTTCACCAGCATGTAAAGAACTAAATACGACCCCTCCTTGTCTTCGTAAAACAACGTAAGGCATGGAAGATGTCTTCATTACTGTACTCTGACACTATATGATACACACTTTTGATCCCAAATTGGATCTTCCATGTAATAGCTCAAAGAATACTACGGATTGAATATGTCAAAAATTTTATTAAATAATAACGGTATCAGACGACACTTTTACTTTATTCAGGAAATACTCGTTATCGCATATTATTTACATTGCATTAATATATTATCTCTCTACTGAAATCGCAATTTTGATACTCACTCTCCCTCGCGCCATTTCTCTCCTGTTGAATATCGAGTGGCTGATCACCCATGTACGGTAATTATATTAATCCATGCATTGGGTGCATCTGATGATCTGAGATGAACATATACTTGTACCAGCTCCTACCAGTCTTATTTTTCCCCTATTGAACAACTGTACTGTGGTTTCGTAATTCCACAGACAAAGCGTTCACGTTGTCAACTTATGCAAGATCGAGATCCAACTCTCGCCACACCAACGGTTCTCGCAGAGTACACAGGTGCATCGTCGGTTCAAACGGCACGACACCTCAAACGAGCCTCTCCTGATGCCATCGTCCCTCCAATGAGTGGCAATGCGTCTCATACTCAAGACGGAGACCCCCTGCCCACCAGCATTCATACTTAGCCAAGAACCGACCAGCCTTCACTGTGTTCGGCGGGATTAGCGATCGAAAGAATGGCACAAGCTCACTCATGATACACCAAGGCGGTTTTTTTTTTAACCAAATATTTATTTTTGGTAGGCTCCGTCCGCTACTCCTACACCAGCCCCAGCACCTAAATACCAACCGGCCTGGCTCTGCTCCACCAGGCCGGGAGGAGATCTACGAGGCCACCCGCGCATCTCTATAGCACGCGCCAGATCTATATAATGGCCAGGTCTATCCGTCCGTCGCAGCCCCGCTATTTTATTCTTGTTCATGATACTGTAGGACCGTACACTTCGGCTGAAGTGGTAGGGATCGGCGGTTCTTTATCGAAGCAAGTACCATCAAATCACTCATGTGGTTGTTGCGACAGAAGTCTGATATACTCCGCGTGTCTACAGACTGCGCTACATTGTAAAAAATAACCCCGCTGACAAGCACTCGCGCGATCAAAACAATAGCGCTGTTGGTGTCGATGTTCAGTTACAGCCTGTGTACCTCAACTCACTGACAATCAAAACCATACACCAATACTTCGAAGAACGCCGCAGCGGTCCAAGACTAACGGGCACCCCAGGCTAATAACCATAAACTTGCAACCCGGGGAGGTGAATTCGCACCCAGACTTATAAAGATTTATCTCTTTAATGCTGCCCGATATCAGGGAAAACAACATTCACGGAGTTGAGGATGGGGCTCAATCGTACTCTGTTTCTATTCGTGTTACGCCGTCATTTAGTGAAATAGAGGATCTCCACATCATATTTCCAAAATCCAGAAGATGGCGGAGTTAAGGATCACGGACCAAGCCAGGCCCGCCAATCTGTGTATGGAGAAGCTCTGGACTCCTTAAGACTCGTTTTGATGTCCTGCTTATGTTCAATCTATACGTAAAATTGGTAGCCCAGCATACTATGAGGAGATTGGGCCCCTTAGGCCTGCCAGGCTTATATGTAGCCAAAAAAGCAGCAATCCCAATCGAGTATATCTGCTTGCTTCCTACCGCAGGAGAAGACATACGACCTGATACGTAAACATATCTGCTCTGCACAACCTATATGGAGGATCACCGCAAAGCGATGACCCCTGTTTCTTGCACATACATGACCACATGCAGAGGTTACTTTCTCTCTAAAATAGCCTCGCGTGGGTACCGGGACTTCCGCCCTCCCGCGTAAATGCTGGAGCACACTCATACTTGTCTCCCGAAATCGTGAATCATGATTCAGCCTATCGGGTTGTGAAATACGATATTACTTAACCACTTATTAGTTATGCTGATAAAGAGCTCCGAGCTCCTATTACATTCTTTAACTTCTCACCGTGCGATCCTCTAGAGTCAACCAAGCTGAGCAGACAAGGAGGTATTGGTTACCGCAAGTTCCTAAATTAAAGAACATCTATGAGTAACAGTAAAGGAAAGCGACTCGGGCGTCCTTCAAGGTTGAAAGTTCCCTCTTAAAACCAACTTTTATATTACCTTTTCATTCACACATATTGTGATGCATCCATCTTACTGTCTTGATGTTTGCGTCTCATCCCCTGTTCGCATTGCAACACAACCTATTTCCATGGAGAGGCAGCCTCTTCATTTAATTACCTCCGTGAAATCCATACCATTCTTTGATCTTCCACAGCCTGGTAAGTGATTCTGAGTAATGTGTTTAAATATCAGGGAGACCCACCCATGGAAACAACCAGCAGGGCATCTATCCCTCCTATATATTCACCCAGGTTTACTCACGTTCCCAACGGCCCGCTATGATGTAATCTACGGCTCAGGATGGTCCCATCATCTATTGCTAAGTGCGTCGCAATCTTCATTCCCTTCAACACTCCTTTCAAGATTAATGACAAAGTTGACATGCTAACTAATCCAAATTCATACTGTTTAATAACACGACTTCTGGTTTCTGAGTTCAACTATCCCGGATGGTGTCCTCTTATACCTTCACCACGCACTTTTACGGAACTAACCAGTACCAGCATTTTGCCACCACATGCAGCGGAAGAAGCAAATCGATCGAACCTGTTCAAGCTAAAGCAGGGGAGCTCGGTAATAATCATTGGCAGAGTACCCTCAGCAAGTGGAAAGAAGGAGTAACCATAGGGGTTGCCAAATCATTTGACGGGAAGTCGGCTCATGCTCAATTTTCCGTAAAACAAACTTTGAGGTCGGTTATGAAAGCTTTTTCATCCAAGGACCTCATTCTTACCACCTCCCAGGACTTATATATCCGACCTGTAATAGACAGGGGCAGCCAGGTACGTGACGCTCAGAGGCTACCGGAGAAGAGGAAGAAAGGCAGGAGGAAGGGATATAAGATAGGTCGGAAGACAAGTCCACCCAGGAGTGTGACGCAAGGCACACACGATATTCACTACGCACGACGTGACGTACGCGTAGAGGGGCCCAGACTGAACCCAAATCGACTATCTCACCCCATTAGCTAACATGCAACCTGTGTACGTACCATTCATTGGCGCACGCGGAGGACCAGAGTGAATCGTAAAAATTATATAGTATATCACAAGGAGGAGTGTCATGAAGATATAATCAGCGATAGAGGCCTCCAAATAATTATAGTTGATATGCAAGGATCACATGGAGCACAAGAAGGAGAGCCCACGATCATCAAACGAAATGACAAATTACTCACTAAAACATACTCATCTAGAATCGAAGTAGAAGAGCATCAATCCTATAAGAGGCGGTTGTTTACCGACCGAGGCACAATATAACTATCTAATTACAGATAAGCACACACCCATTCGTCATTCAACAATTTCTCCTTAGTTCAGGTACCGCCAAGCGCCATCTACAAAGCATTCAGAAGGCAAACTTACATTCACACCATGTCCATTCCCAAATTTTCTAAGCACATTCACACCATTATAACTTACATCACACACAA
>VALG01014893.1:0-15926 GCA_009835305.1 Ipomoea purpurea | reverse complement strand
AAATATCAAGTTAAGGGTTGTTGGCAAAAATATCACATATGGCCTCTCCACAAAAAGGTTTTCCATTTCGGGGGTACTCTTATTTTCCACATTGCGATCCACTTATCAAAACTCGCTGCATTATTCTCATAGTCTCCCACAATACGCCTATAGGCATTTTTTACTGTATATGTCCCCTTTGGGTCACTCATCCAATACCATGAGTCCTCATACTCAGGACTAACAGGGATCATATTTATTCGCTCCACATCTTCTGGAATAAATAAATCAGACAGAATAATGCGGATCCCAGGTATGAGTCTGTAAATCAATTAGTCCTGCAACTCGCGCTTCTCTCAGTTGTTGTGGCATTTCTGTTTTAGTAATAATATAATTACATAATATTAATATCGATTTGTTTAATATAATTACTGACAAATGACACTTTCAAATATTATAATTGAGTGAACTTTTTAACTAATCTTATTATAATCAAATAAAATCTACACTTTCAATTTTATAATTATTATAATTTATTTAATTTTATTATCTAAATATATAAATTTATTCGTGCATCGAACGGATATATAATTGTGCAATTATTTGTTCGAATTATAACATCAGGAAACATAATCCATCCAACTCATTTCATCAATTGAACTATATAATATTCGCTGATACAATGCACGGGTGAAAATACTAGTTAATTAATAATAACATATTCTTTAGAACAGAACAGGGAACAGCTGAAAGCTATGAATCATGGAAGGGATCCAAGAACCTTAGAGTAGAAATTCCAGTTGGAGCTGGTTTCATCAATGGCCTTCTGCCCAAATGGATGCTCTTCAACATACCCGCTCACATCCTCAGCATCTGCTAAACATTCTAAATACACTCGAAGATCTCCTCCAGGACCCAATGCTTTATCGTTCTTGTTTCATCAACTCGTAGGTCTCAGGAAAGATTGAACTATGAACCTAAGCACCAAAAAAACAAGCTAATTTAAGTCACATCATATCATATCCATAATTTATATATTTATTTTAATTTGTACTCACAGGATTGAGTAAGGCCTTGTAAGGAGAATCATCCAAAAGCAATGTGTTTGATTCATTGTAGTATCCTTTGACGAACCATTGTAGATTAGGGAATTCATTCTCCCATATTTTCCTTAACTCCTTCAAAACCAAGGGTTTATGCTTGTTCTCAGGAGTTTTGAAGCCTGTCTGGGTACAATGGGACATATTCTGCACATTTCATCAGTATACAACGTAATAAGAATCAAATCCCATATTTTGGATTCTTTTAGGTGACTAACAAACTCGTTGTCAGCACTCGAGAGTGTACACCGAACCGTCTGATTGATAATTATACAGAAGTAAATTAGAAGGCCGGCTCTGATACCAAATTGAAGTATGTGCTCTATCTCAACTAAAAACTTAAGTTGATAGTTGGATTGCACATTAATGACTATATGCTCAACAATTCTGAATCTTACCCAGCAAAACAACAGTTTTTTCTTCTGATCTCCCAGTAGATAATCAACAATTGGGTCAAGATTTTTCCTGCAAATGTATATGTTAATGTTGTTGTAATGACAGAACCAAGAATTGAACTTTGAACAAGTATTGAGATTACTTGAGTCTGGAAGACCAGATGCCAACATCAAACTTGTCGAAGCAAAAACGCAGAAAATCGTCGCAGAAGGGCCGCTTAACGACTGCAATTAAATTCGACGAATTTAAGGTATAACAAGATCAGTACAACGCTCATGAGCGAGAATTAAGGAAATATAAAACGATTGGTCGTTGTCTCACTTGTTCCCCCTGAAAAGCTGGCACCGCCGGGGACGCGGCGCCTGACAACGTCTCCAAGGAGGCCATTGACGTCCAGTATAATGAGTTTCCGCCGCGAAGAACCGCCGTCCACGGCGGCGACATCTGCAACTCCTCCACTGCTACTGCCGGAACCGACGACTGGGCTTATCTCGAGTAACGCCAGAGACGCTCCCACCAGATCAATTTCGCTCTGCCCGTCTTTCTCCGGCGTCAGTTCATCGGAAAATTTGGATCTTGCATCGACGGCAATGTTTGCTGACTCCATGCCGATGACCGAGACTTACTTGCTGAACAGAGGCTAAAGATTAAGTGAATAAATACAAAAACAGAGATGGGGATACGACGACTATACGAGATTACGAGGTTGTCGTAGAGGGAGAAATTATTACAGTACATTGGTATTTCTGGAAAGTGGAAGATGGGCAAATTGCCAAATTATTGTGTTTTTTTTTGGTGGACGGGCAATTTATTGTGTGGATTATAATAAAAAAAAAAAAGTATATTTCAGAGTTCTATTGTGAGTTTCATATTATGTTTTTGTCATTTAACATTCCAGATGATTAATTTTGGGACATTTTTAATTATTCTCAGAATTTTTCTTATTTTTAGTGTTTTTTTGGTCTCTTCATATTCTTTGTTGTTTTTTTTTTTTTTTTTTTTTTCGATTTCAACCGGTTTAATTGGTTTAGAACTTTAGGTAACCTCTGATATTTAGTAGCCATTTTTTTCAACAATTTTAGTAAAGTTCTAAACCAATTAAACTGGTTGAAATCGGAAAAATAACAAAAGAAAATATAAAGAGACAAAATACCCTTACTAAAAATAAGAAAAGTCATGAGAAGGCCTAAAAGTGTTTAAAAATTAATAGTCTAGGATGTTAAATGGTAAAAATGATAGTCGGAGACTAAATCTGGAATTTCCACCAAAGACAAGGGACCTCTGATGGAATTACCTCTTCTATTGTGCTCTCAAATCTTATTTCCTCAAATTTATTCCCGTGGTGGGTTCTGATAGGTCATTTTTTTCATGTGGATTCATGTAAAATGTTTACATCAATATTTTAAATGTGGCAGCAAAAGTTGAGGATAGAGAATATGAGTATATGTAATATTTTCTATTTTTAATATACTAAAAATATATTATTTGTGTATTTAATGTATATTATATAAACAATATATTTTCAATACTCAAATAATGCATTTTTTTTAATACAATGTACAATTTTAATATATTTAAAATATATTATTTATGTATAAATATATATTATTTGATAGTATAATTTACATAGTTATGTGGACCGATAATAATTGTGGAAGAGACGACTGGGCTGCTGTGGCTGTTATGGGCGGTAGTTCAAGGCGAGAGAAATTAGTATTGGTTGAGCAAAGGGTGTACAACTTTAGTATGGGCTGACAATTAATAAGTAAGTTCCCAATAGTAGTACTTATTAATCAAAGCATCACCAGCAATGATTTTGTTTTTTTGGAAAAACCAATAATGATTTTTGGATGATTTTGTTTCTTTGATGTGCAAATTATGTTGTGCAACATGGTGTATACGGTTGTAAAAATGACGTCGTTTTTAACTAAAAACGCGCGTTCCACTTTTTTTTTTAAAAAAAAAGGTTCGATTTCTGACAATTTTTTTGTGCATAATTTGAATTATATATCCACAAATTCATAACTATATATCCGAAATTCATAACTATATATCCACAGTGATGAACTAAACTATCCACAATGAATGAACTAAATATCTAAATATTCTATAATTCTATATATCCACAATAATGCTGTTGAGGGGAATCGAAATTGAATTTTTTAAAAAAAATGGGACGCGCGTTTTTAGTCAAACGACGTCGTTTTTAACCGTGTGCCATGCATGGTGCACACGGTTGCACAGCATAACTACTGTCTTTGATGGGGAGAGAGAAGCTGATTTGGAGGGGGAAGAAGGGGTCCACACAGCTGTTATCAAGCACAGTCTAAAACAACGTCGTTGAAATTTTATTAATTAGAATAATGTACATTATATGTTAAAATAATAAAATTTATAAGGTAAGATAATGTAAATTATGTGTTTAAATAATGAAATTTATAGGGTAAGAATAATATACATAATGTGTTAGATTAATGTAAATTTATACGGTCACTCGATAAGTGACTACGTCCACCGCACATGTGAGAAGGGCGTGTTAAGCTATTAGGTCTATTATTTATTAGTATTCGTTATCTATTGTTACTAGTATTAGTCTTGCATTAGGATTGCTATTAGTCTTCTATTAGGATTGCTATTTCGGCTACTATATATACTCTGTACAGACTTATTATTATCATTCAGAAATTTATATCCTCATCTGGTAATTCCGGGTTTTTTCCTCTCTTCATGGCGCCCCTCAGTTCTGATGGCGGTTCTGTTGGAAGTTCTGAACGGACTGTTTTCTGAGGCCGCGCTTGTGGCACGCTGCAGTCGGGGGTGTCGTTTTCTTCGGCACACCACTTCGTATCTATCAAGTTGACATCCCGCAATTTTTTATTTTGGCGTACTCAGCTTCTTCCGTTCCTGGATGGCCAAGGGTTGTTGGGTTTTGTCGATGGAACGTCCGTGTGCCCTCCGTTCGGGTTTGCATATAACCATTAATATGCAATCCAACTATCTCGGTTGTCTTAAACGGAAAAAAAGTCAGGTGGAAACCAATGTATGAGGGATAAAGGAAACTGAAAATTGAAAAGCCTTCTTGCTGCCCTGCTTCAATGGAAATACACAAAGCACTCATCAACAGCGCTAGTATGCACTTGCAGCCCACTTCCTCAGTCAACATGTGACAATGATTACCACTCTATTTCTCATCAAAAATTTGTGGTCCAGTCCATTTGATCGATGATTTTGTGTTAAATTGTTTATTCAACAATGAACCAAAAGAGTTTGGACCACTTCTCAACATTTGCAAATGGCATGAACCCCAATCATTTTATACAGGAGATTTGATTAGATGGATGGATTAAATTAAATGTGATCAAAATAAATTAAAAGGTATGGTAAAAACAATATTATATTACACATTAAATGTGGAAAACTTCAATAGTAATATGATCAAATGTGATTCTTTAAAAATAGGGTTAACACTTAGCCAAACAGGATCTTTTCCGGATAAATAGGGTTAGCACGGAAATGATTGGTTGGTGACACATGTTGATCTTGCATTACTCGATCTACTTTTGATGGACTCTCCACCGGATGAAGTTCATCCCATCTTGACAACAAAGAATAATATTGGAGTAGGTTAACAACGATATTTGTAGTTTTAATTTCACCCATGATAAAAAAAAATGTTTAAGTACCATCGAACTTTACCTGAGAAGTCAATTAAGTCTCTGAATTTTTGAAAGTTACAATTAGGTACATAAACATGTCAATTTAGTGCATCAAGACCCAAAATACATGTTAGTGACCTATCATGATTTCATAACAATCATAAGATTTGTCAGCATGTTTGGTGGTAAAAATCGGGGCGACGCAACACGTGGCCGAGAAGGTTGTCGCCTTCTCCGGCGACAAATAGTCGCCATCCTCCAAGGACCGTTTTGGTTCCTCTCCGTCACGAGTGGCGGCAGTTTGGTCGCCTTCTCTGTCATTGAAATGGCAACCAACCCTTCTCCAGCGATGTGCTGGTCGGCGTCGTCAGTTTTCACCATCGAAATATGGCCAAAAAACCTAGTGACCTAAATAGACATGTTTATGTACCTAGCTAATTGCAACTTTCAAAAGTTCGGGGACTTAATTGACTTTTCAAGTAAAATTTGGGGTGTATTTGACCATTTTCCCTTTAAAAAAAAAATGTGTACACATAAATTTCACATTCTTCCTTATTATCTTTGATTGACATGAAAGCCCCCAACGATTACTCAAAAATGCATGAAGTATGCTTTGTGGCCTTAACCAACAAAGGACCACAAGAAAATAAATCAACTGAAGTTGTTTATAGTTGACTGGCTCAAACTGAGAAGACTAAACACAACTCCCGCAATGAGTGGATTTAGAATTTTATTGTTACCAAACCAACTACTAGACCACTCGGTTAGTTGTCTGGCCCCCTTCTTGTTATCTTTTATATATATTTCAAATTTTATTACTTATTATGTACGACTTTCGGTGATTTAATTTGGAAATCATATTAAATTTTAAAAAGTAAATAGTTCACATACTTTATTGGCATGCCAATGTTGGATCCTTATGTCACTTGTTTGCTTTTTAAGGGGTAATATGGAGGCTAAAGCTACCATATTAATATACTATAGTTAGAAGATGAAGTGAGAAGTCTTCAAAGGCTGTCAATGACGTATACAATATCTCTTTTTTTGTACTAAATTGCAGAAAAAAATCAATATAGGATCATAGGATCGGATGGTGTGCATATGATGATAACATAATGTTGATTAATGATTGTAGTGGCTGTTATTCCACATGCTTGCTAGCTAGGAAGATGAGGTTAATGGGTTCTATTCCATTTTGGTAGTATCGTAAAAGATGAGGCCACCAGGTGTCATGATTCAGGAGCTTTGTTAGTGGTGGGAAAATTGCTTTGAGAATCAATTTTGATATGATCTTGTTTTATGTACCATTAGCTATTGGTTAGGATTGGTTTGATTTGATAAGGGGACAAAACTCTTTTGAAGAAATCTTATGTAATCACATATGTTTAGAGTGATGGATCTCAAGGCGGAGTCTCTCGCTTGCAAGGAGGTTCTTTCTTGGCTCAAAGATCGCAACGTCGTTTATGGAACTCCTCACAGATTGCTCCAATCTCTAGCATTATTTATCGTCTCACCATTTTGATCTTTTGTCTTATGTTGGTTTTACTACTGATGATTGTCGGACTATTATGTCGTCGTTTAGTCGTTCTTTTGTTAGTTTAGTTCTAGAATGGGTAATCAGGGTGCTCAAACCCTCGCTTCTGTAGCTTTTTCTCAGTCTTGCACTATGTACTGAGATTCTGTTCCCTGACTCTATTGCTGGTTTGCTATAATATTTTCTACCGTTGGATTGGCTTTCAAAAAAATATATATATATATAATTCTTCGCCCAGACGCGAAATAGGAATGGATCTGTTAATCCACGTGTCCAGATCTAATGGATGAGAAACATGATTTTTTTAAAAAAAAACGCGTGGCATTTTCGTAAATAATTGAACATCGAAGTGCAAGCAAAAATGTATTACAAGTGCATGTAAAATGTATTATAGGTGCAAGTAAAAATTTATACTGAGCATCATACTTAGTTGCACATATAGTTCTAAGTAGTTGCACACTATAGTCTAAGGTTGCACATATATTAGTAGTTGCACTAGGTGTATGAATGTTTGCGAGTGGTATTCAGGGGTATTACTACCCGCTGAACCAGATCAATGAATGTTAACAAGAAAAATTACATGCACTTATAGATGAAAGTAAGTGCACTATAGTTTATAAGTAGTGCACCTATAGTTGATAAGCTACACCCAGGTGCATGAATGTTTGCGGGAAGTGAATGCTAACAATGCAAAATTACATGCAACTTATAGGTAAAGTAGGTGCACTTTGTAAGTGATTTTACTTGCACTTCGATGTTCAATTATTTACGAAATGCCCGCGTTTTTTTTAAGTTCATTAGATCTGGACACGTGTCGCGCGCTGATTCGTTCGCATATTCCTTCCTGGACACTTATTCGCACCTGAGTGCATCCTATATATTATATATATGTGTGGTTGGTGTGTGGTGTGTGTGTGTGTGTGTGTGTGGGTGTGTGTGTGGTGTTTAGAGGAGTTTGATGGAATTATAGTGCAGGTTAATACCCCTAATGATCTAAAATAATGGTTTAAATGATTGGAGATTAAAAGATACTCCGTAATATTTTAAACTACCTGAATTGGTTGGCGTAAGTGGTCGTGCACTCTCATCTTTTAAGAAATGTCGGGTGTTCGAACTCCTCATCGTATAAAAAAATCAATCTGACTAGCACTTTACTCCTTAATTGGTATGATACAGGAATTAGGCTACCTACATAAGATGGACCTCTTTCTTGTATCCCGGCCTTGACCATCCCAAGATTAACATATATGCCAATATGTTTTTTTTTTAAAGATAACAAAGTTGACCAAACACCACATTGTGAATTTATTAAGACAGCTGCACGCAGTTGGGGAAGTGAAACTTGAAATATAGGATGGAAGAGAATTTTGGGAAGCATTTAAGTATGGAAACCCCAAAACTACCATTCTCCAACCATTCAGAAATCAGAAAGATGAAATAATAATCAGTCGGCCCTGCATTTCCATCTTCATCTATATATGTGCAACAACGTAACGTTAACCCACCTATTCAATGCTCAATTAAAGCCTACACACCCCGTACATACGTAGAATTTGTCAATGTACCATACCTCCAACTTAACCAGGAAAATGTTACCGATTATTTAATTGGTCAAGATTATTACGTTCTACAAGGTTAGAAGTTTAATTTCATATAGAATTGTTTATTGACCTCTTTAATCAGAGCCGGTCAGTTATGGAAAGTTAAGTATAGACCTTTTGATAGTAGCTGTGAATTTCTCTCGTTACTCAAAAAATGTTATTTAATTTGTACCCTTGAAGATATATACATTCACCGTGTTATTTAAGTTGTACTCTTGAAGATATAAATAATATTATATATATATAATATATATAATATTAATATATATATATATATATATATATATTATATATATATATAGTATATATATATATTCACTGTTATCATTCCAATTTCGATGTCAGAAAAAAATGGCGCAGTTCTAGGTGATGCAAAGTCGTGCATAAATGACGGTTGTGCATGGAGAAAATTGGCACGTCGGAGTTTTGGTCGGAGTAGAATGACATATTGTCATTATTATTAAACAAAAGCAAGTCAGTTAACATTTTTCGGTGACATTTAGTCGGGAATTTGGTCGGAATGATTACAATTGATAAAAATTGATAATTTAAAATAAATTATAACAATTTTAAAAGTTATTTTAAAGTTATTTAATTTATTTTTAAAAAGAATATTTTAAAAATGGTGGGGCCAAGTTGAACGCGTCAAAATGCATATTTACTTTCCCCTTCCAACGATTTTCTGCGAATTTCTACACTCACGTCATCCTCGTTCTCAACCCACTTGCCAATTTCTCTCGTTTCGTAAGACGTCGGTTTTTGAAACTACCATTTTAGCCATGAACAAGATCAGTATATCCGTGGGGCAATTTCGAATCGAATTATTCATCGTTAATCTAATAATCACAAGATTTTAAATGGGAGTAACTATTTATTAACTATCTTAATTTAAATTGATCAATTATTAAAAGTTTAAGTTGGCTTATTGCGTGAATCTTTATTCTTTACTTACTACTAACTAGATCACAAAGTCAACATTCATCTCAATTAGAAATTTTCAAATAGTAACTTCGACTTTATCATAAATGAAAGATAAGTGCATTCGAATAACTCCAGTCAAAATGGTTAAAAATATTAGAAAAATAGCATGAAAATCGCATTTGAGTGGCTTATTTTATAGTACAAATATTAGTGGGTCTACTTTCAATTTGGGTCGGATTCTTCGTAATGAGACGAAGAGATTGATATATTGTACGCTCAAAACGGATAATGTGTGAATGAAAAATTAATTTTCAAAGTAACATATTTGAGTGAGAAAATGAAGGAAAAATAACTGTTTTTTTTTTTGTCCTACATTGATTTGGGAAATGAGTTTGCACTACTATTTATACAAGTGTATACCATAGAGGCTCTCTTGCGAGGGTGAGTGTGCAAATCAAATCCAAACCAAAAAATCTCAACAATCGAAGGGTCCGTTTAGAAAGCAGGACAATGACTTCTGGAAAATGAGTCATTTTCCTTTCCGGTGTTTGGCTGCAAAATGGAACTCATTCACTTCTGGAAAATGAAGTCATTTTCCTTTCCCGGTGTTTGGCTGCAAAATGGAACTCATTTTCTGGAAATGATGTAGAATTGTATAATTAAAACATTTTATATAATTAATTATTTTGTTTAAAATATATAAAATTTACAATAATATTATTAAATAAATAATTATTTATTCTATAAAATTAAATAATATTAATTATTAAAAAAAAAAAAAAGACGGAAACTAGAGTGTACAAAACTCTCTGGTTTCCGCGCCGTTTCTCTCTGGCTTCCGACCGGAAAGACGGGAACCAGAGAGCTCTATGTTTCTCCGAAGATGAAAAAGAAGTGACAGTGGGAAGAAGACGAAAATCAGACCAACTATTGGAAGGAAATGGAGAAGATGTTGCCTCTCTAGTTCTGCTGGAGGGAGAGTGAAAAATGACTTCCCCAAAAAAAGGAGAAGTCATTTTTCAAAAAAAATGAGTTATTTTTCATTGACTGCATGCTATTTTCCTTTAACTTTCCTTTTCTTTGCCTAGCCAAACACCAAAAACTCAAAAAATAATTTCCAAAAATCATTTTCCAGTTTCCAAACACACCCATTTACTTTACCACATTTTTTTCCCGGACTTACAATATAAAAATGTGTCACATCAGGGACTATAATTTATTTCTATAATTGAAATTTGGAAGTTACAGTAGAGAACTCAGGCTCTGTAAATCATCGCGATTACTGCTGATACTACTGCTCCCATGGAAATTACATTGGTCCGAGCACGTATAAATACCGTTACATACGCATTACGGTTGCATGTGAAGGTCGAGCAGATAGAATGGGCATTGTTTATCGCGGGACGAGGCGGCGAAGCGCCGGCCGCTGAAACGAACTGCGAGCCGTCCACCGGCGGCCGGGGGAGGGAGAAACCCGTCGTATAGGAATCGGTCGTTGTCCAGGAAGAGAGACGTCGTGTTTCAGGAACATGAGCTCGCGGCCGCCATTCTCTTCCACCAGAAGTTGCAGAACGGTGACGGCAGCGGCGACGATGCCGGCTCCGATCGTGCCGCATTGGCTCTGTCTCGTCGGCTTTCGAAATCGAAGAGGAGTCATCAGACGTTCCCTCGGAGTTCGAGCTCCACGGCTCGCTCCCTTGATCCTCTGCTTCCGCCTCATCAGCTCAGTAACGAGGTGGTACCATCTCCGTCTTAATTTTGATTTCCTGTTTGAATTAAAGTAAATGCTAATTATTTCATAGCCTTAATTACTAATTTTGAAGATGATCATCCATTTTTACGTTCTCATCTGTTAAAACGACTTTGGTTTGAATTGAAGATCATGATCAATCGAGTATCCAATCTAGTGGAAGAGTTATCTCATATATATCTGTATTCTCCCTTATTCAGCAGGATGTAAATATTGATGATTTGGAGACCAACCATTTTGTTCTTGTTCATGGTGGAGGTTTTGGGGCTTGGTGCTGGTATAAAACCATTTCACTTCTACAAGAAGCTGGGTTTAGAGCTACAGCACTAGACTTAACTGGTTCAGGAATTCATTCTTTTGACACAAATCGCGTAACCAGTATGTCGCAGTATGTCAAGCCACTTACTGATTTTCTCCAACAAACTAGCTGATGGAGAGAAGGTTATTTTTTATCACTAATTTATAATCCTCTTCTCAAGTTTTCACAATTCTTCTCATCTATTCTTTGATGTTGCAAATTTAGTAAGTGGCAGTTGAAGGATTAAGAAACCTTGATGGCATGGTTATATGGCTTTGTTTAGATCTGATTTAGTTGTATATAGTGGAACATTAAAAATCCTAATCCTTTACCTTGTGTATAGATTTCATCCTCAGTTCCTCACAATATCATCAATAGCCTGACATATGGACTTTTACCATATTTTGAATGGCCAGTGTTTCAGCATTCAATGGCTGAGGATTTATCAATGATGTTCACTCCCATGTATCAATCATGGGGTCTATATTGAAGATAAAAGAGATATCCTAAAGCCAAAAGTGTATATGTTACAGACTGGTTATACTATTGCGACTCATCCTTTTCTATATGCTTTCTTCTTGAACACAGGTGATTCTGGTTGGACATGATTTTGGTGGTGCTTGTATATCATATGCAATGGAGCTTTTCTCCTCTAAAGTCTCGAGAGCGGTTTTCATTGCTGCTGCTATGTTGAGCAGTGGACAGAGTACCCTTGATATGTTCTCCCAAAATGTATGTTTTTTTTTTTTGCTTAATTATTATAGGAAACATGTTCTTTTCTGAAATCTGAGTAAATGCATGCTGTCATCTGGAAGTGCAGTCGGTTCATTTCTTCTTTCGTTGCTTCATTGAGTTGTGTGTATATTTGTCTGATGTCTTTGCCTTGGAAGGGATCTTTGTTATAATCTGAGCCACTTTTATATTCACCATTGCAGACGAATTCTAATGATCTAATGAGGCAGGCTCAAATATTCATTTATGCTAATTGCAATAATAATTCACCAACTGCCATCAACTTGGACAAATCACTCTTGAAGGACTTGTTATTTAATCAAAGTCCTGCTAAGGTATGTTCTCTTGTTTTAGCTGCTTTTTGTATGTCTTTTTGATGCCTTGCCACTTTCAGAAGCATGATATGGACATATGGTTGCACTTAATTCCCACTCCCAAAACGAAAAACAAAAAATCTATTCAATTAATGCCAATATGCTTATACGTTTTCGAGTGCGCAAAGGGTAAACCCCACCCAGGTTGCCCATAGCAAACCAAGAAGGCAATCATGCCACTCTCGCTAGGAGAGTAGGAGTTGAACTTGAAGTCAATAGTCTAACCAATTTGGTTGGGGGTAAAAAGGGTTCTGGCATCCTATAGTGTCTTGCAATTTTGGCAGAAAATGGTATTACCTTATATGTGTAATTTGGCATGTTTTAGATCTTGTTCTACAAGAATGTGAAGGTGTTGTTGATGGGAATTGTAAGAGGATTCAGGCAATTGATTGTTCATACAAATTCCTTCACCAGCTTCATCTACCTGCTTATTAAATGTTCATTTCTTGAGTCATCTATTGTATTGACAATTCCTACTTGCTTCCATGCTGCCTGCAGGATATTGCTTTGGCATCTGTGTCAATGAGACCAATTCCCTTCTCCCCAATACTGGAGAAGCTTACCCTATCAGATGACAAGTACGGCTCAATCAAACGCTTCTATGTTGAAACTCCAGAGGATAATGCTATCCCCATTGCTTTACAGCAGAGCATGATTGACCAAAACCCTCCACAAAAAGTTTATCATCTCAAAGGTGCAGACCACTCCCCATGTCTTCTTCCAAGCCTCAATCCCTCCACAAAATATTGCTAGAAATCTCAAGAATCCCTTCAAAAACATCATGACAGAGGAAAAGTACATTTGATTTTCCATTTCCACCTGCCTAAACCTCCCAGAAAATACCCTTCAACCGATACCATATAATCAAATTGATATATTGCCAACTTGATAAAGTGGGAATTTTTTTTTTTCTTTCTAAATTATCTTAAGTGGGAGTGGCTGGCCAATCGTGTAATACTATGTGGGCTTTGCTAATTTCATTTTGAACATGAGATTAGTAAAGTAGGATAGCAACCATGCTTTATTGGTACAAAGATTGCAATGTTGTAACCCCTCATAATGTGCATTTTGCAATGATTAAACTCTTTGACACTTAATTGAGAAGTAGTTACGGCTTATCAACTTCATTGTAATTGTTGATTGTTGCTAAAAATTAATTGAAAGTTGATTGCAACTGATTTTTAAATCCTGCATTCCTATTTAGATTCAACTCGAGTCACATTTGTAAAATTTAATTTTATTATTTTTTGATAAAATTTTAGTCTAGAGACCTTAATACTTGTATGAGACAGTTTATTTATTACTCCGTAATTTTTAGTTTAAAAAATTTGTAATACATACGGAGTACGGGAGTAGTATTTATTTAATATTATTTTTATTAAAAATGAAAATTTAAATTGGCGTAAAATATAAGCTGATTCTTCTCAATCAGGCTCCAAATGCCGAAGCCTCTTGTGAGTTGTGAGCCTCATGTTTACGGATTCCAGCTAGACAAAAAGCAAATCCAAAGATGTCGGCTGCCTTTGTATTGTATATCACAGTAGACTGCAGTATTCTTTACTTGCCCCAATACAATATAATAAGAGTTCTATATTATATGTTTTTCTTAACAAATCTATTACAAAATAATATATGTTCATAATTATTTCTCAATTTATTAAACACAAAGTCAAATACATCCACACTGAAATTCGAAACATGGACCTCTAAATTTAAAATGCACAATATTAAATAAAATTTTATTATATGTACCCGTAAATCTTATTCCTTGATGACTTGATGCTAATAATACATGATTAACCTTATATATATATATATAATATATATATATATATATATATATATATATATAACATTGAAAATTTAGGGTTGTAATGTGTAATATCCACGCATTGGATGAGTTGGCATCCCTAATGTCACGCAAAAATTGGCCCTAAGGCTGCTTTGGATATGAAAGGAAAGGGAAGGCGGTAACAGCAAAATATGGGTTCATTACATGTGTTTCGAAACGGTGAAAGTGTGATCTGCTCCTTTATAACTCCCCTCACTCTCCACTCTCCACCAAAATAATCCGACTTTGGGACTTCTTACCATACCAACGAAAGGTAACCCATCGAAATCTCATGGCGTCGCGCCGCTCCGCTATAATCATTTTCAGTTTCAACACTTTCATCTAACGTCTCATCTTAGCGGAATTTAATTTTGCTGTTGTTGTTGTTGTGTATCTGCTGTTTTCCGTTTCGTTTTTGCTCATAATGTTAGGTTTTCGTTTGTTATGTTGAGGATCTTGTGTAGATTTAGATCAGTGCCGCCATAACTGTTAATCGGACTGAGCTTTAGTTCAAATTTGAGATTTTAGCTGTTTTCCTCTGCCGATCGTGGACTGTTTTCGATCCGCTTTATTCTGTAGTAAAAAAAATAAACAAAATGCGCCGAAACTTAATTAGATCTGGCTTCCATGGGTTGAGACAGGATGGATTGTTTATGAAATTGGAAATGGTGGATGAGTAGTGATGCTACTTGTTTGAAGGGTATTTAAGATATAGGTAGACTGTTCATTGAGTGAGAAATGAAATAATTTTAGTTAATCATTACTGTTTGTTAATCATAAGAGGGCCTGGACCAGATTGATTCTTCACTGTTGTACTTGTTAATCATTTTCATTGGATCATAGTGATCATACACCCAATTGTTTTGAGATGTTTGGTTTTGGGTTGGTGGCCAAGAGTGCATGGCTTATAGTGAGGGTTTGTTGGAGGTTGGGAGGTGCGAGGTTAGGATATGGAAATTACATTTGTCCATTTGCTCTAGGCTTCAACTGGATACATACTTAACGTGCCTGCTTGATTCTAAAGTTTGTTGTTTTGCTTGAATTACCTAGATTTGATCGTATTTTTTAAAACAAATTTACAGTACTCAGGCTCGTGTTGAGAATTCGAGAGAGAGGATGGGTCGTGGAGTTAGTGCTGGTGGTGGGCAGAGTTCTTTGGGCTACCTGTTTGGAGGTGGAGAGGCACCTAGCAATCCTCCAGCTGTTCAGAATCCGGAAAAGGTTTCCCAATAATGCACCTGCTCAAAGCCCGTTGCTGCACCCCCTGCGGATAACACTAAGCAGCTCCTGCAGGAATCCTCAGCAGCAACGCAAACAACTATGTTCGTGCAGATGGTCAGAACTGTGGCAACTTTCTTACGTACGAGACTGATGATATAATATGAAAACAACCTACTAGGCTACTACTCTCCCCTATAATCTAGTTTGATGAATTTTAGTATATTTACAGTTCCATTGTGGGGTTTGACACATAATCACACTTGTTTTCCTAATGCAATCTAGGGGTGTACAAACCAGTCTTAAGTCTGAACTGAACCAATCAATCTGATTTTTGGGCTAGAAACCAAAAATTGTTTTGGGTTTTGGATGAAATTCACTAATCTAATCCAAGTGGAAATGGACATTAATAGAAAACTAAAGATTGAAACCAAATGATTAGGTATGGCTCTTGGTTTGGATTGTTACAATCCAACTGTTAGATATCAGCGTAGAAAATGCTTTCATATTTAAATTGTTCGTATTGAACGTCTTTC
>VALG01014888.1:0-12187 GCA_009835305.1 Ipomoea purpurea | reverse complement strand
AAATCCTTGCATTTTACAGGATCGAATGTTATTCTTATGGATTAATCATAAGAGTATTAAGAACCCGTAGGGTTGATCGTATGAAATAAATTAATTCTTGGGATTATCGGAGTGACAAAGAATCGCATAATATTGAGAGAGTCGAATTAATGTTATAAGAAAAAAGCACTGATAAGAAATAAGTGTCCACTTATCTCAGATTATTGAGTTCCAGTAATTATTTAACGTGTTGCAGTAATTAACGTTTAATGTCGGAGCATGGTTTTCGGGTTCCACATCGTTTCCCGGGAACGATAAAGTTGGCAAGGAGTCGTGGGGGGTAGGTGGGGTAGGGACCCCTACCTACCATCGCTCGAGGTTACTGTTCCGCATGCGGGCAGCCGGCGGGGGCAGTCTGCCCACCGGCACCCGCTGCCCGGAACAGTGTTTTCCCGGCGGGCCGTGGCGGTGACCACACCCACCCACCGCAACCCAGCTGAGAATACCCCCCCCAACCACTGGAGGACCCACGGCTTACCCCGATCCCGTGGTGTCCCAAACGACCCGTTTGTCGTGCCTTATGTCGTTAGTTTGATATTTGGTACCATTCGTAGGTTGTTGAGTAAAGAATATAGTTGCATGCTAGTTAATATGGTACCTTGAGCTTTGTCCGGAATTGATTCTAGTGGACAGAAGTATCGATTACCCGAGTTAGTGGCTATTCCCTTAGGGTTGGTGATAGGATCACGCATAGTTTGAGTTCTATTACGCTTGTAAGTGTCACTCCCACGTGTAAATGTGGGTATAGTGTGATTGCTAATGTGTTATGTGTGTGTTGTTGCCAATTCGGTAGCGATCGGCACAATGGTTATCTGAGCTGATGTCGGTTCAGGAAGACCGGCTACAGTCCATATGGGTAATATTTCCTGGCTGTAGTCTTGGATGACGTATGCCATATTTGTGCAGCGGCCCAAGAAAGGCTGGTTGTATGTTAACAGTGATGAGGAAATGGGTGCCTGGGTTTCAATCAGATGTGACAAGTTCTCTTCCGAGCATCCGACGGACTTCGGAGTTGCTGCTGCATAGTTAAGATTAGAGATCCTGGCGTACAGTCAGATTACCCAGCATGTGTCTTATGAGCTGCGATTCATTGGTCGCGTTCTTCTATATTGCGATCGACCCCGGTTCGTCTTCCAGTGTGGGCGATACGGGGCACGGGTGCTGCGGGCCGTGTCATAGCTATGATGCGCTGACCCTCATGTATGGGCATGCGATTGGTTCCTTATGGGCGGGCCCCAATCCAGTAAAAGTGTGCTAGTTTGCTTGAGTATACCTGGAAAGATGTTGTGGTTATGAATCATCTTATGGATGTGACTTGCAGTATTTATTTGGGGATCTGTTTATGTTTGAGCTTATGACTACGGTTTATGCCTTGCCGGGTTGTTTGCTTATTTATTGTTGAACTGCTTATGGACAGATTAGGTAAAGACTTAATATTTCAGATGGTTCTGGCTTTTTATTCTGTTCGAGATTGGTTGTAATTTGCGCACAAAATTTATGTTTCCTACCATTGATGAGGGACAGGTATGTTAAGGATAGCTTAGCTGTGCGCCGCTAAGATTAGGCACGTTACCCTTCTATTTGGAGTACTCCTTACGCTATTATAGTCGAAGGCTTAGTTTGTCTATATATTACAAGAATCATTTGCTGGTCATTATATAGTAGTTGTATATTAGAAGATAGATGAAGTTTTCGTCTAGTACTAAGATGCAGCTGAAATCCCCTTTATGTCTAGTTGATCGTTCACGCGAAATATGCTGAGAGTGGGATCATACCAGCCACAAATCCGTGTCTCCGCTGTGAACACAAATGAATACTGTCAAAGGAAGTAGAATAAGTATATCTAGAAAAGGTATCTTTGCTTTCAGGCACAGTAGCGTCTTCTGATTACGATAGAATGGGAAGCATGCAATACCCGACACAGTACGATGAAAAAAATATCTACTTAGGACAAATGCATTTCCTGGTATTACCTTAGGGGCCTGTGACGTGACATACCATAATAAGAATTAATTTATAAGCTTCAACGAGAGATATTAATAGAAGTTATGTAGGGTTATCGCCCTGTGCTGCCACTCTGGGGTTCTCTAGCCAGGTGTCAGAAAGAGACCAAAAATATGTAAAAGAATCCCGTACGCTTGTATTTTGCAGGATTTACTACTATGGTCTTTGGTTTTAAATGGCAAAATGCAATGAAGGATCCTTTCACTATTTAGATTATAAGACTAAATCATGTTTGTGAGGAATACATAGGATGTCTCAAAACAGTTCTAGAAGAGTGGTGTTACATATAGACACCCATAAATCCGAAACACCGACTCGAAATTTTTGGATTTAAAAGCCACACATGACCCATGAGGATAAGACGCAACATGTTGCTATCCGCCCAAATAAAGCTTCATCGTTTGTACTGACTCAAGGATATTAGCCTCACTAGATGGAGTTGACTATGATGAGACATTCCATGCATAGATTTCTCAGAAACTGTCTACGGGAGTCAGCCACTATAATTCGTTGACTAGCCCATTAAGTTGACTAATTACGTGGGTTTTACTAGTGCTTAAGCGTCCCATACCACTCTGTTTCAAGATGGATGTCAAGACGAAAATCGTGCAATCCAGGTAGATCCACACACGCACCACCAATCACACGAAACAATCAGGATATCAAGAAGGTAGAAAACTCCAATAAGGAACGGGTCCAGCCAACAACAAACGATGATAGCGCGAAGTTATGATGCGAACCACAGCGGAAGGTACGAAGACAGCAAACGCTAGTACCAAAGAACGAACTAGCATGCTTAACAACGGGAAACTCAAGGTAGTTCCGAGGAACACGACAAGAACACTCTTGGTTCAAATAAACACATGTTTGAACACTTAGCACGATTCAAGACCAAAGATCCTACATGTGATTACCTACCATAATAAGACTAGACAAAGTTAGAGGGATACAAATCAAGATAGACGTTCAATCAAGTTCAACAAAAGAACAGACCGGGTAGGCCTCGAACAAAAGATCAATAAGACCGAGAAACAAAACCGGGGGGATAAGCAAATCCCATCACCACACACCCCAGCGTAGGTTCCGCCAGAGGATTGAACCCGCGGGTAGTGCCCACCCGTAGGTCCCCGCGCAGGTGGAAACTACACACCAGGCACACGTTCCCTGCGGGTAGGTCCGGCGGGTTGGTGCCCCGCCCTGCACGTTCGCTCCCGCATGGTACCAGTCCTATGAACCACAACAAAATCCCTTTAGGGATTTTCTTCTCAAAACACAACTTCAGTCAAAAACATGCAAATCTCACCAAAACACAACAATAGGACTTGAACCAAAGGAAAATGCCAAGCATGCAAATAACCTACACACAACGCTTTCTATATAGATAGTTGAATATCACAGATAATGCAAGACTGCAGCATTTAATACCACAAGAATCAGTAGATAGCCAAGAAATCATAGTTATAGGTATTGGTAGAGCAAATATGTTTTGTAGAGCATGGTTAGCTTTAAGATTAAGAAGACTCGTTCTGTATCCACCGCGCAGAAACAAGCTCTCCACTAAGCTCCTAGCCAAACCCCTTCAAGATCAAACCAAAAAGATCATTAAAGATCCAACCTTTAAGAAAAAGACACTAAGATGGAAGACCAATAAAGTACTAGACATAGCTTCAGAGTTACCTTTCTAGATGGCCAAAATAGAGGAAAAGTTGAATTGAAGCAAAATTGGAAGCTTGACAAAGGTCTCTTTTGGGCTGTGAGAACAAGCTAACTTTTCTATTCGTAGAGAGAAGGTGGAAGAATTTTCTAGGAATTGTAGGGATAAGATATGAGAAGTCTTCTAGGTTTAGTGTTACAAGATACTAGGCCATGGTGAATAAGTACAATGGGTTACCCTTATCATAACTCTTATAAAAGTAGTAAGGAACAAGGGAACTCTTTCTCAAGCACAAATACAATACACCAGCTTAAATATTACTAGTCAAATTCTTCGGACTAGGTCCTTGAGTATCAAAATCAGAGATTTTTTATGAATCAAATTCCTCAAAAGAAATAGAGATAATTACTAAATTAATATCATCGGATTGGAGTGTGGATCTCTCTTTGGGTATCTATCTTAACATTTCTAGAGAGAAGGGAGAGCTTGTTGCTGTTCGGCGTGTTTAGTGGAAAGAAATAGATTGAAAGATGACTCTAGGTAGCTTGGGACACAAACATAAGGTGAAAAGTCTTCTTTACCCTTACTAAAGTGGGAAGTGTAAGGATACAAGGGAACAAATTCATAAAGCATAGAGTACAACCCATTGACGTTGGATTGACTAGTCAATTTCTAGTCCTCCGACTATTGAATTTTTAGGATTTTAGGAATAAATTACAATTAAGCTAGGATTAATTATGTATTATTAATACTTAAATAGAATTTGGATTTACGGGGTGTCAAATTATAATAGAGAATTCAACAATATTATTGGTACTACAATCTATTCGATACTATTCTTTAAACCATCTCCTTCCTTGCTTCCCCGTTGCTTCTTTTTCTATTTCCAACAAGCTAGAGAGCCACGTGTTCATCTTGAAGAATTTTTTAAATTGTTCTATTCTGAACATGCCTACGTTTTAAGCCAGAAAGCAATGAGCACAAGGAATAGAACACCTATGCTCACTCCAACACCTGAGTTGTGGAAAAATTATGTCATTTAATTCAATATAATAATTTTGGATTAAATGGATGAAAATAGATGATAGATAAATATACATACTATATATCGTTGTGGCCTCTAAATTTTAATATTTATTTATTTGTTTCCATACCTAAACAATTATCATGACCAAATATATGCATTTCATGTGGATCACCGGATTCATCTGAATGATGATGTAGCCTTGTCCACAAATGCAATTGAATGTATTTGGCAACTGATCCTGGAATATTTCAATCTGGCATCCTTCGTGCCTTGTTTCTTTCCTTTTGGTCTTGACACTCGTTAATACCTTAAGAATCAGCAAAAAGATAACCATTACTAATTAATTTCTCAATTAAATTAAATGATATGACAAGCTAGCTTCTACACTATCTTTGGGTGATAAAGGAAACTCACAACGGCTATCTAGTGATGTTTTATATGTACGTACATATTTGTTAGTTATGCATATTTTATGATAAATTCAGGTAACTATTCAAATGTATATAAATATTTAAATATACTACTGTAGCTATGAAGTATGTTCTGTGCGGTGTATATATATTTATATATATATATTATATATAATATTATATATATATATATATATATATAAAAGGGTGTCCATGGGGTAAATCAACCAGAATGAGTTTACTCGGTTGAGCTTCAACTATATATCTTTAATATACCATTTAATTTCTGAATAAAGTAGAGATTAGCTATAGATCGATAAGAGGATGATAATAGCCATAAATTACCTTGGCATCCATCAGCAAGAATGGGTTTCCTCGATAACCTTTACGACATTTACACACATATCTTGTACCCGCGAATAGGTGAGTTGACGTAGTCAGCATTGGAGCCACATATCTTCTCTTTTTGCGTCACACAACTGAGATTTCCAATTGACACTCATATACCTTCGGGACATGAACCAAGTACAGGGCTGCAGCCATTGAATGAAGCTCATTAAACTGGTCAAAGCTCTTGTCAGCTATTATCATATGGCTACAAATGTCGCGAGTCCAAACACTATTATTTGTATTCATGGTCAAAGCTTGAAATACAGCACCTCGTCCAATCTCTTTTTGGAAGGGGTGCTTGACAGCAACCTTAGCCTGAACACGATTGAAATGGGGATTGGATGTATAGTGGATGTTGCTACTCACTACAAGAAAAATCAAGAATCGCAACGGAATGTAATCCGTTGTCGATTTGCGATGGTTTTTGCTACGGAATGTGTTCCGTCACGATTTTGCGTCGGAAATGGTGACGGAATTCAGTTCCGTAGGGATTTTTGGCGCAAAGTGAGAAAAAAACCTGAGAAATTTTGGCGCCCATATTTTGATGACGGATTTTGCGACAGAATTAAGTTCTGTCACCATAACGGCGACGGAAAAGGCAACGACCGATGGTTCCATCATCGTTTTGCGACAAATCGGCGACGATAATCAATTCTGTTGCGATATTTTGGGCAAAGTGGAAATATTTCTCACGTAATCTATGCACCTAGGAATTGACGACGAAATTGCGATGATTTTTCTCTGTCGCGAAAATAATTAAAATTTGAAGTAAAGTTTATTTTTGCTACAAAAAGGGGACGGCAAATCAATTCCGTCGCCAATATGTTGACACATTGGCGACAGAAATACGACGCTCTACATGCTGTCGCGCTATGGCGATGAAATCGACAACAGAAATTAATTTTGTTGCGATGTTTTGGCTCAAAGATAGATTTGACGTTTGAGGTTGGCGACGGAAACTTGCGACGATCGTTTCTTCCGTCACTAAATATTTAATTTTTTAATGTTTTTAAGTACACTTTTAATTTTGCGTTAATTAGTTTTTTCAACTTTTCTTACGAACGCGATAGGATGTGATGGAAAACAAATTTTGCGACAAATATATCTAGCGATAGAATTACGATGACAATTTGTTCTGTTGTTTTGTTACGGCGGAATTTCGTGACGGAATACAAAATTTACAACGGAAAGGATAGCGATGGAATCGCGATGACAATTATTTTCGTTGTTATATTTCACAACGATGTGCGACGGAATATGAGTTTCGCGACGGAATACTTTCTCGCACGATGGCGACGGAAGGAAAGATTTCTGTTGCCAAATCACGACACACTCACAACGGAATGATTTCCGTAGCCAACTTCATGACGGAAAATTCCGTTGCGGTTTTCTGTCGCCACCGCTCGTGACGGATTATTTCGTTACGAAATGGAATACTACAAGCCTGGAGACTACGGAATGAATTCCGTCGCGAAAATGCAAAATTCCGTTGCAAAACGCGATTCGCGACGGAATTTCTCGTTTTCGCGACGGAAAAATTTCGTCGCAAATCGAGATTTTTCTTGTAGTGATACTTTACAAAAAGTTGAACACGAAGCTATGATACTGCCGGCTCCGGGTTCTTTCATGACTGCTAACGTATCACAGCCTACTGCTATGATCTTATTCTTGGTTCGTGACAAACGCATATACATGTGCTCCCCAATTCCGAGCGCAGGGTGAGAGCCCAACACTTCCCATACGTGGAGTTGTACTTGACGGGAATCACTAAAGTGTACCAGAAGTGACGCTGTCTTCTGAGAATTTGGAAATGGGAACATCATAGTATGTCAGCATGGCAACCAGGGAAGTGTTGCACCCCACTCTGAATTCTTTTTTCAGATAGCATTGGCTGCCAGCCTCTCCAATACCAAATGGAATAGGGAATTGTCAAATTCCCGCATTTTTTCTTGGCAGCTTTGCCATTCCACCAGTGCCTGCAGCTTGCTCAAAAGTGGAGGTGGAGCAGCTGATAATCAGCATAAATATGAATAAGAGGTAGCTGCCATAGTCCCGACTAAAATGACGAGATGGATATTTGTTAAAATAGCTTTCAGCGAATAATTGGAGGAAGGATATATAATTTTGAAGAACGTAACTAACAATGGTATATATAGGCAAAGGTAATCAAGGATGCAAGTTGGAAATGAAATGATAGTGGCATGGGACTAGAAAATGAACTGAAATCTGATCCAGTAGTAATAGTAATAATAAATATGATGACAATATGAGAATTCAAAGATGGTGGATGGCTTGAGAATATGAACCAAGCATGGAGCTATATAGTATGTGATTTATCTAATCTCAATGCTTCTGGATACTTTTCAACAACCCTAAACAATAATTAAGCTAGCATTAATTAATTAATTAATTATATTTAACACTATTCCGATCTCACGGTCCAAAGGATTACTTACTTTGAGCTGGCCGGTAAGAATAGAATCGTTCATCTCGCTCTAGCTAAAAAGTAAATATATTGCAAATTGGGATAGTTTCACATGTCCCTTCATGTTTAAAATTTTGTGTGTAAAAAAAATAAATGAAAAAGAAAATACTACAATGCCCCTTCCCACCAAATTAAAACTAGCCGCAATGCATCCGGTTGTTGCTTAACAGCCCAGGCTTCGGCAACCTTTGCTAATTCATCATGCACCTAAACCATGGCGAATAATTTTACTTAAATTTTTAAGATGTTAATTAATAGTACACACAATTTTGACAAAAGGAACCAAATAATATTTCTAATGTGATTCTTTTGCACCACCAATTTGCCTATTTATACCACCCCTTGGTAAAAAAAAGGCAATAGTTATGCTGTGCAACCGTGTGCACCATGCAAAACGAACGTCGTTTTGCCTAACATTATGTTGTTCATTCATTGTTGATATTTAGTTCATTCATTCTGGATTTTGTGTTATTCATTCACTGTGGATATATAAGTTGATGAATTTGTGATATATAGTTACTAAATTTGTGGATATATAATTTAAATTATGCACAAAAAAATGTTTTGCCGGGAATTCGAACTTGAATTTTTTTTTTTTAAAGTGGGACGCGCGTTTTTAGTCCAAACGACGTTGTTTTTGCAAACCGTGTGCACCATGTACCATACATGGTGCACATGGTTGCACAACATAATTTGCGTCAAAAAGGGGTATAAAGTACCACTTGGATATTGTAAAAAGGTAAAATTTTCCAATAATTACATAGATGGTGTAAATAGTCGATTGGGTGATCAAATTGTTATTTGCACCAGTCACCTTAGTCAAACCTTATTTAATTAGGTGTAAGTAATACTTTTTTAATTCAAAAATTAATTAATTAAAACATTTTTTAAAAAATAAAAAATAAAAAAAAACCAGAGCCTTCTCCGAGATTATATTTAGAGCGCATAAGTCACAAAAGGGTAATCTAGAAGAGTTGGAAGATGAGTATGTTAAATGATCCATGGTTCGAATCTGCTGATAATTGCATTACTAAGAAATGTTGGAAAGCAAAAATTGTTGAGAAGAAGAACAAAAGACGAAGTGTAAACACCCCAAATATGTGAAGTTGGAAATAATGGTCAATAAAGTTTGAACCAATTAAGATTCGTAGTAAAGAGTTTTTTAAAGATAAATATTTAAAAAGTTGACTAGGTCAAGGGCATCTGGGCTTGGCAATTGCAGATTAGGATTTAGATTTTGATTCGAAAATTTAATTTTTAATTGTTAATTTAACTGTATTTTTATAGGGAACACAGACATTTTTATGCTTAATAGGTTTAACGGGTTACCCGTTAAGATACAAAAAATATTAAACGGATCCATAAAACAAGGTCAAACCGTTAACGACCTGGGACAATCATTAAAACTAAACACTAATCTGGTAATTAAATTTCTTACATGTGCAGAATTTTCGTATCGTGTCCATCAATTGACAGGTCTAAATTTATGAGATGGCTAAAGTACATTAGGTGTCATGCTATTATTGAATGCTGAGGTGGGCTCTAATCTGCCCATGAAAGCAAAGCAAAAGCTAAAAGCTAGTCTACATTTTGGAAGAAAGAGTTTTGCCTTAAATGAAGGAAGAAAGATTGTGCCTATAAATGGGAAGTTGAACCGGTGGCATTGTGGTCCACTGGTATCGGATTGCTCCCCTATGTGGGATTCTAGGTTTCGAGCCTCAGTGAAGGCATAGGGTAATGGTATCCCGTTCCTTTAATAAAAAAAAAAAATGGGAATTAAAAATATAATACAAATTAAATTTGGACAATATTGTCAAATGTGGACAATATTTGAAAGTGATCTTAACTTGTTGGGTACCCTTCATCCATCACAACCAATAATTTCACAATCAAAAAATAACTCAACATATTTAGCATTAACATTAAGTCCGGTGGATCACAATTGTTTTATTAATTGAATTAAGATGCAAAAAAGAATACTAATCCCCCACATTATTATCAACAACTTAATTTTATAGTCATACATAAGACTATTCACAAATAGTTGTGGGTCAAATCGGCATTTAAAGTTGTGCTCGCAGAGAAAAAGAGCCCTCGCAAATTATGTTGTGCAACCGTGTGACCATGTATTGGTGCACACGGTTGCAAAAACGACGTCGTTTGACTAAAAATGCAATCCGCTTTAATTAAAAAATTCGGTTCGATTCTCGGCAATATGCATTTTTGTGTGCATAATTTGAATCTATTATCCACAAATTCATAACTATAAATCCACAAGTTCATAACTATATATCCACAAAATTCATAACTTATAATCCAAAGTTCATAACTATATATCCACAAGTTCATAACTAATATATCCACAGTGAATGAATAACACAAAATCAAATAAATGAACCAAATATCCACAATGAATGAACAACATAATGCTGTTGAGGGGAATCGAAACTGAAATTATTATTTTTTAAATGGGACCGCGTTTATGGTCAAAACGACGGCGTTTTGCAACACGGCTGCACAACATAACTATTGTCAAAGCATCTCATCTCATTTCGTCGTAAGCCCATACGCACATTAGCAAACCGTTATACAAAGAATATTTATCAACTAATCTCCCATCAAATCCATGTAGAGCCTAGGTTAATTGATTTTTGGGGTAAAATATTATGATTCTTTCTTAAACTTATAAAATTACGATAAAAATTATGGGGGGGGGGTCTAAATCAAATTACATTTGGCTCATCATCAAATTAAAAACTTAAAGTATTCATATCAATTTTCCACCTTTTTAATTTAATGATCCAAAAACTTATACTCAGTCTTTTGACTTAATTAGTCTTTTAAAAACATAATTATTTTGAAGTTATTTTATTAAAATAGACTTGGGACGAATTTGACAATTGTTTTAGACCTACCAATATAAAGTCCTATTCGCATTTTTTGAATTTCAAGAATGAAAATATCTTTTATAATTTTCCAATCATGCGGATGAGAGAGAAGAACAATTCGATAATAATCAGAATACAGATTACAGGAGAGTATATCTAACTGAACCTCTAAACACTCCTAAGAGATAGGACACAATATAATGACTAAGTCTAAAGCCACATATTAATACTATAAGACTATACATTATTAATCATAATAATAATAGTAACACTCACACACCCCCTCAAGCACAAGGTTGGTGAGCTATAACATTGAGCTTGTCTCGTAGCGCAGTAAATCTGGGCCCAGTGAGTGGCTTAGTGAGACATCTGAAATCTGATCTTTAGTCGAGACGAAGTTGACCAGAAAATCCCCTGAAGCTACTTTTCACGGACAAAATGATAATCAATTTCAGCATGCTTTGTCGAGCGTGGAATACCGGGTTCGCACATAAGTAGGTCGCACCTAAATTGTCACACCACAAGTGCGACAACTGTCCAGAATGTAAGCCTAGCTCACGTAGTAAAGAAACAACCCAAGTAACCTCAGCTGCGACATCTGCTAAAGCCTTATACTCTGCCTCGGTGGATGAACGAGCCACGTGCGCTGTTTCCGAGAAAGCCATGACACGAGATTAGACCCTAGGAAGACAGCATAGCCACTTGTGCTCTTCCTGTCAATTGGGCACCCAGCCCAGTCGGAGTCGGAGTAGGCATGAATGGTAGCAGTCAGTGAGGGTACGAGACGCAAGCCGTAGTCCAGTGTCCCCTTGATATACCGTAGGACCCGCTTGACCATGCCCCAGTGGTCTTCAGTCGGGGAGTGCATGAACTGGCAGAGGCGATTAACAGAATATGCTAAGTCCGGACGTAATGGTTAAGTACTGTAAAGCGCCAACAATACGGCGATACTGCGTCGGGTTGTCATACAACTGTTCTGACGGAGTGACTGGTTGTGAAACGGATGCCGGCGTGGTGAGTGGTTTGCAGTCCACCATCCCAGACCTGTTCAACAGATCTGTCATATACCGGCGCTGAGAGAGAATCATTCCATCACCAGTGGTAATCGTCTCGATACCCAAGAAAAACCCGGGTTTACCAAGATCCCGAATCTTGAAAGGCAGAAGCCAATCGATGTAGTAAGTGATCAACTAAGTCGGCGTTGCTGCCATCATAATGATGTCATCAACGTAAACCAGGAGGAGCACTTTTGAGGTCTCAGTTGTGTAGTAGAACAGGAGAGACGTCAGT
>VALG01014887.1:0-12413 GCA_009835305.1 Ipomoea purpurea | reverse complement strand
TTCTCTGTGAAGAGAGTTTTGAGGTATCTAAAAGGAACTAAGAGTCACGTGCTTGTGTTTAGGCAGATGGCCATCCTAGATGTTGTCGGATATTCTGATGTGGACTTCGCTGGCTGTGTTGATTCTCAAAGATCAACTTTTGGGTGCATTTCATTATGCCGGTGGGGCTATCTCGTGGAGAAGTGTTAAACAATCTTTTATAACTACTTCTACCATGGAAGTTGAGTTCGTATCCTGTTACGAGGCCACTTCACAAGGTGTGTGGCTCAATAATTTCATCTCTGGGCTTAGAATTATTAGACTCTACATCTAAGCCATTGAAAGTCTATTGTGACAACTCAGCTGTAGTCTTCCTAGCTAAGAATGACAAAAGTGGGAGTCGAGGTAAGCACATCGACATCAAGTTTTAGCTATTAGGGAGCGTGTCAAGAACAAAATTGTGGTTGTTGAACACATTATACTGACTACTGAGTTGATCGATGTTAGCAGATCCCTTGACTAAAGGCATGCCTCCATTTTAAATTCAAGGATCTTGTTATGAAGATGGGACTTTCGCCCACTTTGTAATTGTATATACATTCAGTATTTAGTTTTAATGAAAATTCTTCTGCATTTTGACATTCATCTCATTAAGTGTGTATTACCTTTATTTTGTTGAGATAATGTACTTCAGTTGGACTTGAAATAAACATAGGGTTGTTTCATTAAGTTTTTTTTTTTTTTTTATTTCCTAAATTAAGTGCTTCAAGGGCAGTTTACATTTTGATCATAATGGATGCTACTCGATTTAAGGAGGACATATCACTATGGTCGGTGTTTTTTTTTTTTTTTTTTTGGGTTATGGAGTTTGCCACCAAGTGGGAAAATGTAACATTTTCCTAATTACATTATATAATATTAGGTCAACTTTATAATAATTAAGTAATATGTTTTGTGGTGCAATATCAATCAAGATAATGATTGATTGTAAAAGATAAGGAGTGTGATTAGGAATGGATTCAGTTTACCATATTGATGGCATATGGTTATTATATAAAGAGTCATTAATAGTCCTCTCACTGCTTAACATTCATTCCTCATATACCATCCAGAGAAGGTTGAAAAAGTGAGAGAAATCATATATTCTGTTACTCTGTTGCAGCAGTCCCCCGTGATTACTTCAATCATCATCAATTCGGAAGCTATGACTGGAGGTTAATACTTAGTTACTTAAATAAAGATCATGTCACGTATTTAAGTTCCTACGTGATTTATATTGCAGCCAACACTTGTGAACATCAAAGTTGTAATGTTGTAGGCTTGGGAACAGGGGAGGGATGGCACACCATTGGAAATACTTGATCCGGTCCTCGCAGAGTCCTACAAAGTGAACGAAGTCATCCAACATGTATTCACATTGGTTTATTATGCGTTCAAGACGTTGCAGTTGAAAGACCTACAATGGCAGAGGTAATGTTGATGCTTAGTAGTTATTCTTTTAATAGTTGGCCACCACCTCGTGAACCTGCATTTTACCATGGCGGAAGTGATGGAGGGATGCCAAGAGAGCCGGAGTTGGAACAGCCTATGACGGTAAATGAAGTGTCAATTTCTGAACTCTATCCGAGATAAGCTAAGGGAGACTATCTACCATGGAGTTCAAGGATGGAGTTTAATATATGCAGAGTTGTTGACCAAAGAGACAGATTAAGTGCAGATTGCATATAATTTTTTTATGCTTACTTTCATAGCCGCCTTACATGTTAACAAATTTTTATGAGACTAATAATTATGAAGGATTGACAAATAGTCCAAACTGCCATTGCAGCGTTCAAACTTTGCAAGCTAATGGGACCTACCATTTACTAAGACCGATTCCCGTTGAAAAAACACGGTTTTATATTGGACCACAAACGTTATACCCTGGATGTTTCTGCATAGTCCACCCAGAGCTTCCAAGCTATTAAACTGTGCTTAGTTTTCAATGATTCAGTAGACAGTATTTGAAAGAAGAGATAAAAGATCAAATTTCTACAATTATTGTGTAAAATTATATTTAAAATAGACAATCCTTTGATGTACATTGACTTACGGTAATTTACGTCCTGCAAATGTTTTTTCAAGTTTAGGTGTGGAAACCTTTAAGGTTGGGATTAACATTTTAGGAAAGAATATGTTACAATAAACCAAATGAACCATTTAGCTAGCAGAGACTAATAATTATGCATCGTCCACTAGGCTACATCCTATGTTTCTTCTCGTTGATTCAGCCTGTCCACCGGGACAACCTTCCAAAATCTGGGGAATTACTGTTGGAACACCCCCACTTATACGCCGAATATTACATATCAGAGTCAGAATAACAGCTCCACCGTCGCCGGAGGCGACGGCGCTACCGTGTATGGGCTGTTCACGTGCGATAATGCCTCCGCCGGCAGCTGCGGGGGGTGTGTCAGCGATGTAAACACAACCCAATTGGGGCTGTGCCCCAAAGAAAAGACTGATACTATTTGGTATGATTACTGCATCTTGCGTTACTCGAATGGGAGTTCCGACCAGTTGGTCAGGTTAACGTCGCAGAATGGGTCTCGGGCCGGTGATCTTGTGTCGTTCCGGCAGGTTGTCGGGAACACGTTGGAGCAGATGAGTACTCAGGTGACCGGCGATGGCGCTGGTGAGAGATTTGCGACTCAGGAAGCTAAAACTAACTCCACTGCGTCTAATCCCAGGATCTATACTCTTGGGCTGTGCACGCCGGATCTTTCCGACGACAACGATTGTAAGACGTGCCTAACAAATGCTATTCAAGAACGGATTTCATCGTTTGGGGAACAAAAGCAGCATCACCCCAATCTGTAACGTGAAGTATGAGTTGTTCTCTTCCTACAATCGCACAGCCCCCCTGCTCCTCCGCCGCCTCCGCCGTCTCCGCCACCTCCGCCGCCTCCGCCGTCTCCGCCACCTCCGCCACACAATACTACCACCACTCCTGTTACAACTACAGGTAAAACACTCACATCTGATCCTTTAAGGTTGTCGTGTAGTTGTCTTCTTGTTAAGATTAAGCACTTTATCACTATGTTAAAAGTGCCAAATTATTCCGTGAATCCGGGTGGACCTGAATCTAAAAATGTACTATTGACAAAATTGTAATTTATATATTTCATAATATGTCAATTATCAATGTCACTCCTAACTTTTAACAGTTAAATGTTGCCACTCAATTTTTAAATCGGGCATTCAGTTCCTCTCATAATGTAATGTTGCACTTTATTTTCAAAATAGTACATATATTGCCTCTCCCGTACAGTACAGGAGGGGCAATGTGTCGTTTCGAAAATTGAGGGGCAACATTTACACCACTAATAATTTAGAGTAACATTGATAATTGACATATTATAGAGAGGCATTAGTTACAATTTTTCCTACACTATTATATACTGGATATTTACAATTTATACATTGAATATTCACAATTTTATATACTAAATGTTTACATACTGAACGTTCAAATTCAAATTGTGAACATTCAGTATGTAAATTGTGAACATTTAGTATATAAATTGTGTATTTTGAACTCGGGCTCGTAGCATAACTGTTGCCAAAAGTAGTGTTGGACTTAGTTTTTATCCAACTCGGCCCAACAATTTCCTAGTCACTAACTATTGAATAGTTATGCTGTGCATCCATATGCACCATGCATGGTGCATACGGATGCAAATACGATGTCGTTTTATTAAAAACACGCGTCTCCCCTTTAAAAAAATCCAGGTTCGATTCTCAACAACATCATTATGTTGTTCACTCATTATGGAATTTTAGTTCATAGATTATGGAATTTTAGTTCATTGATTCTAGAATTATAGTTCATTGATTCTGAAATTATAGTTCATCGATTATGGAATTGTAGTTCATTGATTATGAAATTTTAGTTTATAAATTCTGGAATTTTAGTTCATTCATTCTGGAATTTTTAATTCATAGATTAGATTCTGGAATTATAGTTATCGATTATGGAATTATAGTTTATCGATTATGGAATTATAGTTCATCGATTATGGAATTTTAGTTCATCGATTATGGAATTTTAGTTCATATGTTATTGCTGGGAATCGAACCTGATTTTTTTTTGTTAAAGAGAGAGGCGCGTTTTAATAAAACGACGTCGTTTTTTGCATCCTTATGCACCATGCATGATGCATACGGACTAACTATTGGACTTAGCCCTCCACAGGTCTTTGCCCAACACTTATACTAATGCATAAATTTTGAGTGTGGGGTATCTCTGTTGATGCAGATAACAGGGGAAGTTCATCTTCAAAAGTGATTATTGCCATTGTAGTTCCGATCACTGGGATTATACTCCTCACTGCAATCCTCTGCTTTTTAAGAATTAGAAATGCGAAGAAACGACACACTAGATTACAGAGAACAGGTAAACAACAAGATTGATTGGGATCTAATGTTTTCCAAACTTGTTTGTGTTACAATGGAGTTTTGTAACCCCCAACTTTCCTGTAGATATGGATGGAGTTTCAGCTGAAGAGTCCTCACAATATGATCTTGCAATGGTTAAAGCTATTACAAATGATTTCTCCCTTAAATGTAAAATTGGGCAAGGTGGATATGGTTCTGTATACAAGGTAAAGTCTTTGGCTCGATCTACAGCATCAAATTATATATGGTCGTTTAAGTATTTTATAATGATTTGTTGAATACTGATACTTAGGAATGCTTCCCAACGGACAAGAAGTAGCGATAAAAAGGCTTTCAAAAACTTCAAGACAAGAGCTCAAGAGTTCAAGAATGAGGTTGAAGTAGTTTTCAAGCTTCAACACAGAAATTTAGTTAAACTATTAGGATTTTGCTCCGAAGGAGAAGAAAAGATACTCATATATGAGTTTGTGCCAAACAAAAGTCTTGACTACTTTTTATTTGGTTAGTTTCATAATTCAAAACTTTTATTAGTATTCCTTTATATTCATCATGATTCACCAGTAGTAATTTGGATATATATATTTTGAAATATTCAGATGTTGACAAACAATATCTATTGGATTGGTCAAGACGTTATAAGATTATACGAGGAATAGCACGAGGACTACTCTACCTTCATGAAGATTCTCGTCTTAAAATCATACATCGTGATCAAAGCAGGCAATATACTCTTAGATGCAAATATGGATCCCAAAATAGCAGATTTTGGCTTGGCAAGAATTGTAGAAGTTGATCAAATTGAAGGAAATACAAACAGAATTGTGGGAACATAGTAAGTTATATATGCTTCTTAATCATTTGAAGTTATCTGCATTATTGTTGACAATAGTATATATATATTTACATTTAGATGTGCCCAATTATCATTGCAAAAATGTAATTATTACTAAAATTTGAAACACCATTTTCAACCATATATATACTAATGTATTATGCATTGATGTGCATATTGTTTTGCAGTGGTTACATGTCTCCAGAATACGCAATGCACGGAGAGTTTTCTGTAAAATCTGATGTTTTCAGTTTAGGCGTTATACTTTAGAGATTATTACTGGAAAGAAAAACGCAACATCTCCAAAGGAAATAGAACAGTGGACCTTCTTGGATATGTGAGTAGAAACTATACTTCCATATATTAAATACAACTATTTTTCTATATGCCAAGTTCATTACATTTTGTTGTGAACCCACCCATCATAGTATATTGAAGGCAGCCAACACTTATGAACATCAAAGTTGTAATTAATGTTGCAGGCTTGGGAATATTGGAGGGATGATACACCATTGGAAATACTAGATCCGATTCTCGCGGAGTCGTATAATGTGAATGAAGTCATTCAATGTATTCACATTAGTTTGTTATGTGTTCAAGAAGTTGCAGCTGAAAGACCTACAATGGCAGAGGTAATGTTGATGCTGAGTAGTTATTCTTCTAACAGATGGTCAGCACCTCGTGAACCTGCATTTTATCATGGTGGAAGAGAGGAGATTCCGAAAGAACAACCGGAATCTGAACAATCTGTGAGCATAAATGAAGTGACAATTTCTCAACTTCATCCTAGATAAGGGGAGGGTGGTGGAAGTGTATGTGAAGTTTAAATATGCATAACTGCAGAAAATGAGATAGGTTGAGTGTAGATTATATTGCATATAATTAATTTATTTAAAGGCTTAGCTTGTTTTCAAAGTCCTACATTGATAAATTTTTGAGACTAATAATATGACTATGTATAGACTAAATTTTAAAGACTATGTATCTTTTGAGAATAAATATGAAATTTGTAATGATTTGTATTATACAAATGTTATATATGACTATATGAGTTATGAATTTCTTCAAGTGAAGGAAAAATAGTGAAGTTGAAATAATTTTAAATGTTAAAGTTATTATATGTTAATTCATGCATCTTTTGATATTTATGTGGAAAAATTATTCTTTAACAACTGTCAGTTTGAATATATTTTTTACATATGAGATTAATTCTTTCAAGAATATTATGCGAAACTTGTGATGACTATGTTGTTGAAGTTGAAGTAAGTAGCATGCAAACATCATTATTTTTGTGGCTTACTGCTAATGAGGTAACAAGTTTGTTGAAATATATAATTAAGTATAGAGTTACTATAAAGTTTCACAAATCAAATTTACAAAACTCAGTTTACAAAAGAGTCAATATTGGGGCACAAAGGCCAATCTGAGTGAGAGATCAAGTACTTTTGAGAAAAGTAGTTTTGGGGGTAATTAATTTGCTTCTTATATTTCTTCCTTATAAGTTCGTCCGAGAATAATCATAAAAGAGAATATTTAATGTTAAGCATGAAAATTTCAAAAGAATTATTTGTAAGTAAATAAGTACTCCTAAAAGTGTACATAAGTTTGATCGGATGATCAACTTACTTTAATAGAGAATGCTAACTATGAGGTTAGTCGTTAAATTATTGATGGAATGACTTAAAAGTCAAGAAGTGGTGAATTCCTAGTGCATCCACTTGTGTGGTCAAATAAAAACCATGAAAAGAGTCACAAAGTAGTATACTTATTAGTCATTCATGTGATGTATGTACTTGTGAGGTTGAGCTACAGCTCTTAGTAAATTTATAATCCTATGAGACGGGTGGTCCTTATTGAGATAGACTTAATGCATTCACCACTTAATAGTTGGGAGGGTGAGCATAAAATGCTCTTAATGATTTCATACCCTAAATTTGGGTAGTCTATATTAAGATAGACTTTATGAGATCACCTACATGAGTGAAAAAGGGTAAGCTGCCTTTAATGAAAGATAATGGGCTATCTTTCTAGAGCATTCATGAGCAACCCAAAGCTCAGTTGGGCTAAATATATATGTAGTTTTTCGTGAGTAGTTATGCTGTGCATCCGTATGCACCATGCATGGTGCATACGGATGCAAAAACGACGTCGTTTTATTAAAAACGCGCGTCTCCCCTTAAAAAAAAAAAAATTCAGGTTCGATTCCCAGCAACAACATTATATTGTTCATTCATCCTGGAATTTTAGTTCATAGATTATGGAATTTTAGTTCATTGATTCTGGAATTATAGTTCATCGATTCTGGAATTGTAGTTCATCGATTCTGAAATTTTAGTTCATCGATTCTGAAATTTAGTTCATTCATTCTGGAATTTTTAGTTCATAGATTAGATTCTCTGGAATTATAGTTCATCGATTATGGAATTATAGTTCATCGATTATGGAATATAGTTCATCGATTCTGGAATTATTCATCGATTCTGGAATTTTAGTTCATATGTTGTTGCTGGAATCGAACCTGATTTTTTTAAAAGGGGAGACGATCGTTTTTAATAAAACGACGTCGTTTTTGCATCCGTATGCACCATGCATGGTGCATACGGATGCACAGCATAATTTGCCGTTTTTTGTGGAACTTACATAATATCTAATGTGTGATGAGTGTCACTTTGGTTTAAACCTATAGTTGAAGAGTTCAAAATTTGTTCATTAACTACATCGAAGATATCATGTATCACTACGTGCCAATTTAAGATTCGCTCACTAGCACTTAAGTATCAAACTTTTATATTAGCTACCCTAGAGAATAGCTATTGTGTACATATATAGGTTAGCTAGTAAGATAATTGTAAAATTTTTATATTAAATTATAAAAATTTTTAAATGCAACAAAGAAGAAAGTAAATTACACAACTCTTGATCTAAACAACTTTAATTAAGTCAACAAAAAGAAGATTTCAAAGCCTGACGGGCAAGTTAGTGCCATTGTGTGGGAAGGAGAGAACCAGAAATCCCCAGAATGAAGTGCACAAAAGGATGTGTGGCTGCTGGATTCGAGCCCAGGTCTCCACGGCCACAACGTGGAATTCTTACCACTAAACTACAGCCACAAGATGTGAACATATCATCGATAAATATCTGTTCATCCATGCTTAAGATAACTATAAGTTTGACTTAATTCCAAATTTTAGTCATCTAAACTATTACAAACTACTAAATTTAGTCTTGGATTGTTGAATCCTTTCCAAATTTAAATTCACTGTAAATTTTTCCCTATTAACATTGAGGGTGAAATTATGGTTGCTATGATAAGAAAATTAAGGTACGGTTTGTTTGTTCCTAAACGTGTTAGAAACAATTGCCGTGATGAAAATGGTGGGATTACGATTGTAGATTTAAGATATAAGAAACTTAAATTGTAAATGAGTGCTAGTTGGAGAACTAAATCCGAAATTAACTCTTACTTGGTGTTTTGCTCCAAAAAATAAAAAAAAAGGGAATAGAATATAAATCAAACAGAAATAGAATAAGGATCAAAAAATAAAATAAAAATATGAATATTATTCTACTTAATTTATTACATGTTCATCAGAAAGTATTACATTGCTACAAAAATATTAATTTCTTCTTTTTTAAAAATTACGTATTTACTGAAAAATATTACATTTTTATTGAAAACTATTACTTTTAAAAAAATTTATATGTTCTCATTAAAAATTATTACTTATTTTCCTCTTAAAAGTATTATTTTTAATTAAAAATATTAACATTTTTACTGGGAAAATATATTAAATTTTCACTGAAAAGTATTGTTTTTTATTTGGAAAGTATCATGTTATTATTGAAAAGCATTATATGTTTGTTAATAAGGCAGCTAACTGAAAGTTGAATGCTAAAAAGCTATACCTAGTAGCTAATAAGCTAATTAATTGAAATAAGGGTCTTTTTGGAAACCAGGAAAATGACTTCTGGAAAAATGTTTTCTTGAAAATGAGTCATTTTCCGGAAAACATTTTCCTTTCCGGTGTTTGGTTGCATTCTGGAAAACTGTTTTTGTGTGTTTGGTTCATTTTCTGGAAAATGAGTAGAATTGTTAAATAAACATTTTAATTATTTTATTTAGAATATTACAACATGTATAATCTATCTATATATAAAGTAAAATCCTCCTAGCAAGTTTTCCCCCCAAAACTTAGGGATATTTTTGTAATATAATAAAAATAATAATAATAATAATAATAATAAAATAATAAATAATAATAATATAATAATGTTATTACCTTAAATAAATAAATAATTATTCTTTCCTTTTGAATTAGTATTTTCTACCTATAAATACAAATTAGTATTTTCTACCTTAAAATAAATAAATTATTTTGCCTAATTTATATTATATTCTTTAAGCTACAAGTTTGACATGATATCTTTTTAACCCATTTTATTATATTGAGCCTTGATACACACAATTCCAAATCAAATATGTGTATGTACATGCATAACAATAATCCTAATATCTCTACACATTTTATTTTTATATTTTAGATATCGGTTTAATAAATAATATAATAATAATAATAATAATGTTATTACTTTTTTATACCCCGTTGTATTATCAAATATATTGAATAATTATATTAGTAATATTTTATTACTTAAATAATTAGGGCAAAATAACCGGAAGAAAACAATGGCAGTTATACAATATGTAGTAATTAAGGTGATTATTGTTAATTAAGCTAATTAGTGAGTAGTATTTTATTTATATATAAAAGCTATACTTTATACATAATGTATATGTATATGGAATGCCGTGTAAGTAGTGGAAAAAGTAAATAATTGGAAGCTTTTACCTTTTTTAATATCTCTTACCATTTTACAATATTAAGCTCTTTTGATCTCATCTATTGTGATTAAATACAACGTTATAATGACGCATAGACACTCATCAATTTCAACAATCTGAACCCTAGGTTTAATTAAGTTGTCATTGACTTTTGCTAATATCATGTGAGTCTTGCACAGTTTGAGGTTGATACGTAATTGCACGGCGTGAGGTTTTCATTCATCCTTAGTTTCTTTTTTCTTTCTTTCTTTTTGGATTTTGTTTTGTTTTTTGTTTTTTTGTGTTTTTTTTTTTTTTTTTGTCTTTTTTCGATTTTTAAATAAGAAAAAGTGCGTTCGTGTATATATATCATATATATATATAGATATATATATATATATATATAATATATATATATATATATATATATATATAGTATATATTATTTGGAAATAGCATATGCTGAAATTTTTGCCATGCGGATAGTATTGAGAGGTTGAAAGGCAGAAACTTTATTGATTCTTGGAAGATCAATTTGATCTTTGCCCAATCAGGTGAATCCATTGGCTTTCTCTCCTTCTATTTGTTTTAATTTTTTGGGAAGAACGGTACCCTCTTTTTATTTTTTTTTTTTTGTTTTTTTTTTTCTTGAATTAGCTTGAATACGCGGGCGATTTCTTGAATTTGTTATATTGGATGGATTATGTTAATTTATATTGAAAGGGAGATTTATTGCTCATAGAATTTGAATTAGTGAGCAAATTGAGTGAATACTGAGTTTTGTATTCTAATACTCTTTCATTATTGTCATGGTCTTTTATTGGCTGAAATTTCAGATTAAGTTTTTAAAACTGTTTGATAATGTTATAAAGATTGAATCTTTTGACTTTTGTTAGTTTTACTTCTCTATTCTTGCAAAAGTGAGGCGTATTCTTGTGAGTAGTAGACGATTAGGTGTAAGTTGTGTTAATGTAAAGGGTATTTGGGTGTTGAAGGGGTAGAAATAAAAATCAGATTTTGTTGGGAGTGTTTGAGAAAATGAAGATGATTTTGAGTGTTCAAGTGTTCCATATAGAGATTATAGTTCAGTGTTCGATATAGAGATCATAATTTTATGGATTTTTGGCACAAAGGAAGCTTTGGGTTGATTCAAAGACATTGGTGTCTAAATAAATTGTATTGCAAACTCGGGATTAGTATGTGCAAACACCCATCTTCTATGCTATCCCGAGATTGGATCACGAGTGCGCATGGAGTTGGTAATAGAAGTGACATTGTGGAAAATACAAAAAGATCTATAATTGACTTATAATATTAGGAATAAAAAATGAAAATGGAAAATATTCCATAATTCACTTAATAGTAATATAACATGGTTTGCAGTAAAAAAGGAAAGTAGAATATTTCATTTGTAAGTACAATGTAGTAAAAAGGAAAAATGAAATTTGATCTGAAACTCAATAATAAAATAATAAATAAATAAATAAAAAAAAATACAAAAGGATCTATAATTACTTATAATATTATGAGTAAAAATCAAAAAATGCAAAAGGATCCCTAATTCACTTTCACTTAATAATAATAATAACAACATGGTTTGTAGTAAAAAAAAAAAAAAAGGAAAATAGAATCTGATATAAGTCAATAATAATATAATAATAATAATAATAAATAATAAAATAATAATAATAATAATAATCTATATCTCTTCTATACTAATTTTTTTTTAAAGGTTCTATACTATCTATACTATAATTAAAAATAAAATTTCATTTATTTGATTTTCTGTCTAAACAAATAAAACAATATGTAGTAAAATAAAATAAAGGTAAATTAAAAATGGAATGGACTAAAAGAAATGAAATAAATATTCTCACCCAATAATATTCTACCATCAATCAAATTAAAATGGAATGGAAAATCAGGTAAATTGGAAAAAAGAAATGAATATTAATAAATTGACTAACAAATTAAAATAGAAAATGAAATAGAAATTAGGTTAATTGGAAAAGGAAATAAATATTAATAATTGATTGAAATAAAAAAAATTGACCAATAAATTATTAAAAATTGGAAAAAAAGAAAAGGTCAGATCATTGCATTTTAATTTTCAATCAGATAATATTAGCACCAAGTATAATACATCAAAATCAAACAGATTAGTGTTCATAATCTTTCAACCAATTTTTGAACCAATGGATATTGAAATATTAACAAAATGAAATGGAAATATTTTAAATAATAATATTCTACAAATCATCAAAAGTAAAGGTAAATGAAATGAAAAGAAAAATAATTCATTAATAATATTCTAACAATCATCAATGAGTAAATGAATATTTC
>VALG01014886.1:0-11948 GCA_009835305.1 Ipomoea purpurea | reverse complement strand
CTGCTTGCAACAATAATGATAGTCCTTCTGCACAAATAATGAACAAATAAGGGAGAGAGGGTTCACCTTGCCTTAAACCACGGGTTGGAATGATTGATTCGTTCATGCTCCATTCACTATACATTATACACACTGTGGTCACACACATCATCAAAAGTTCTACCCACCTATCATTAAATCCCAACATCATAAGCATTTTCCGTAGAAAGGGCCACTCCATTCGATCATAGGCTTTCGCCATTCTAATTTCAGAGCCCTCTATCCTGCCAATCCACACTGTTTTCTGTTCAAATAATGGCCTATACTCCGCAGCAATCAAAATATTATCAGTGATCAACCTGTCAGCTATGAACGCACTCTGAGAGTCAGATAAATAACTCCCCATTAGTGGTTTCATTCGAGCAGTAATAACCTTGGCCATTATCCTGTAAACCACATTACTCAACGCAATTGGTCTATAGTCAGACACTCTCTCCGGATTCTTCTCTTTGGATTAAAATAATATTCGTTCATTTAGACTAGCTGCAATGTTCTAGTGTTCAAACAATTCACAATATACGAGGTTACATCATTACCACCCACATCCCAAAAAGTGCTGATAAAACCCGATTCATCCCATCAGGCCCTGGTGCCTTATCCGGATATATGGAAAATAACGCAGTTTTTACCTCATTATCCTCAAAAGGTCGCAGCAGCTGCATGTTCTGGCATCGGTTACCCGTGGGTACATTCTCAAAAAATTCCACATTAACAGCAGGAGAGTTCTTAGTAAAAATATCACGGTAATAATTCAGATGACATTCATACATGGGCACCCCCTCAATCCAATCCCCACCATCATCATTATTCTAGTAACAATAGTTTTCTTCTTCCGATGAGAAGCATACCTGTGGTAAAAATTTTTGTGTTCGCATCTGCATCCTTGAGACAGTGCTGCTTGGCCTCTGCCTCCAATTGGTATCCTCCTGCAATTCAATACGGGTGAGACATTCCTCCAGCGCTGGAACTCAGCTAAAGATGTCGAATCCGTACATCCCCTGTAACGCAACTGTTCTTTCTCCCGGGCCATTATTTGCTCTCAAATTTATGGAAACGATCTCACCCCATCGTGTTAACCGTTCACCACAAACCGAGATACATCCTTGCAAACCCCGGTCCCTTCTTCTCCCCAGGCTCTCTCAACACATCCCTGCAACCATCATCATGCAGCATGCCATCTCGAAGCGAAAACCCCTTCTCAAAACTATCCTCCTTTCCGAAGATTCAGAATCCCAAGGAAAAGAGCAGAGTGATCCGACTTTCGGGTCATTATATTCTGCACACTTGCATCTACGACCAGGTCCCTCAGCTCTGAGTAGCCAAAACTTTGTCTAAACGCTCTTCTATCCAGTCCGGCGTTCTTTCCTTTCTCCCAGGTAAACGGATACCTCATTAGGCAATTGCATTAAGCCACAACTTTCAAAGAGTCTCTCCGAAACCTCGCAATATAGACTGGTCCGGATGTGGGTTTCCTCCTCGTTTCTCAATTGAAATAACAGGTCATTAAAAGCACCAATTCATTACCCACGGGAGATCCGATCTGGTTGCCCAATGAGCGAATTAGATCCCGACTTCCCTTTTGTTTCGCTTTGGAAAACCATTTGAAACCTGTCATCCTCCATTTATCAAACCCCGGTTATACTCACTTCAATTATCCACATGATTGTCAGAATAACTCATCAACCTGGCTGTATTATTCGATCTCCATAACAACGCCAAACCACCACTCAATCCATTATTTGTCACATATAAAATAACCATCGAAACCCAGTTTAATCTGAAGTCTTTCTGCATGATCCCGGTTAACCTTGGTTTCTATTAGAAATACAAAATCGGGTTTTTTCTTACGGGCCACCATGCCCTCAATCTCCCGAACTGTCTGGGTTCCACCACTCAATCCATTTATTGGCACATTATATTTCATTTATCATGTAGGTATAAATATACCTCTGTTATCATTCTACATGGATAATCACAGGAAAAACCAATCTTTAGCAAAAAGAGATTAAAAAGTATAGAACATATACTATCTTATAAAAATTATAAGTGTTCAAAAAATATTATTCACACATTTTCAAAAATAGTTTGCAAAACCGACACGACTCTTTTGTAAGATATATTAAATATAATATATTTAATATAATATATATTAAATATATTATATTTAATATATCTTACATTTGGTTATCACTGACGACTCTGGATTATGTTTTGGGTTAAGATAATGATCTGTCGGATGAAGTCGATATTGTTCAATTTGCTCTTTTTGCAGATTGTGACCCTTTAACTTTTGAGGAAGCTGCTACGGAAACTCATTGGCTTAAGGCGATGGATGAGGAGATACATGCCATTGAAAAGAATGGTACCTGGGAGTTAACAGATTTACCTCCAAGAAAGAAGCCAATTGGAGTGAAGTTGGTTTACAGAATGAAATACAAGTAAGTATATCCAACTTGAAGACGGAGAACATGTCTTAAATTGAAGAAGAAGAAATTGAGATGACCAATATGTCCAACTTGGTTTAAAGGGGAAATGTTATAATAATATAATTATTAATATTATTAGTAATTAAACCAAGTCAAAGAATTTAATAAAACAAATATGGGGGTGAGTCATGTATGTTAATGTGGAACATGCTAGATTATAGGATAGTACATGGAGCATTAGCTTCCTATTTATTAGCTTTCTCTCAGTATTAAATATGTGGTGTATTTTCATTTGTTAAATCATCCCAGTGAATAAACATTATTCATTCTATTCCCCTCTCTCTTTCTCTCAATATATAAATATAATATATAAATATATTATATTTAATATATCTTATAGATATATATATTAGTATTTAATATATAATGAAAAAAGAAATGAAAAAAGAAAAAAGAAAATGAAAAAAGAAATGAAAATGAAAAGAAAAAAGAAAATGGATTTGAGAAAATGAGAAACGAATGAAAAGAAATAGAGTGAAAAGAATTGGAGTGTAAAAGAATTGGAGGAAAGAAAATGAGAGTTGGAAAGGAAAAGAAAGAGTCGATGGGAGCTAAAAAACAGTGAGTGTGTGAGGTTCTTTTGGAGGCCGTGAGGCCCTGCTTGCAGTGCTGAGTCTCAACGTAGGTGCTGGCGGTACAACAGGGCACCCTAGTCCGGGCTGAACGGTGGGCAGGATTATCAAATCCGTTGACCTGGTCAGGCTTGCTGCTGCCAATAGTAGCTGAGTTCCTTCTGACTCCGGGGGGGGGACGGGCTATGGGTTGTTTTTGTTCGCGTCAGCCTGTTATAAACTTAAACACTCACCCGAGGTAGAATTTATAGTTGGGTCATGGGAACAGGATGCTTGGTTGTTCTATCTTGTTTCTATTTTTGCAGGTGCTGTTTCTTTGGCTCGGAGGCATGAACTGGTCTTGGGCTGTTTTTGTTTCGCCTTTGCAGGCATCTTTGGGAAAGACCAGGTCTCAACGCCGATGCAAGCGGTAAAAAATTGCATCGTAGCCCGGGCTGAACGGTGGCGGGTAGGTGTTTTTCAAATCCGTTGGCGGTAGTCCAGGCTTGCTGCTGGCCCATAGTAGCTAATCCCGTTAGGGGGTGGGTTCTGGTTCGTGCTGGTGCTGATCGGAGGTTCTGCTATTGGCTGCCTTGCGCTGCGTTGATTGATTTTTGGCCTGGATCTACCTTGTACCTTTATCTTGACTTAGACCAGCGTGCTATTGTTATCTGGTACTATCTGTTTGTATGGCATGTCTGGTTCTACAGGCAGTCAATAGCGCTCCGGGAGGTGTTACAATTGTGGTGTAGCCCGGCTAGGCGGCATAATGTGTGTAGTCGCTGTAGTGCAACTGGTGGGAGGGGCCATGTTTGTGACACGCGAGGCATCTTCCTCGCTATTTGAGCTTTTGGTACTACATGATGGGCTGTGAGGCAGTTGGGCTGCGCGTATTTTGGAGCAGCTTTCTCAGTCTATTTATTTGTTTGATCATATTCCTGCCTACGTTTAGTTAGTGATAGCTAGCATAGGACTTGGGGCATGCATATTAGAGCCCCGGGGCCTCTTTATGTAATCTTGTTTTATTCTACTTTACCTTTCTTAGTTTAGTTTTTAGGATTTAGGCCATGTGGGCCTAAGTCCTCTCCTGACTTTGTATTGCTTCGACCATTCTTTATTAATAAAGTTCTTTTTTCATTAAAATATATAAATATATATATATATATATATTATATAAATATATTATATTTAATATATCTTACATCTTTTATTTTACTTTTTGGGCCAGCTTTTGTGCCTCTCGGAGCGAACCGGGTAGACCTGGACCGTTAAACGGACAGAGAAAGACCCGGACCACAATGTGTGGTTTACATCCAAAAAAAAATGAAACGTCACATTTTAAAATATTAATTTAAATTGTGACAGGCGTTTAGTTGGAGGGATTTTAAATTCCCTTCCCACTTAATTCCTACATAATTCCAAAGCCATTAAAAATCTCATGTCCACCATGGGATTTTAATTCCTGGGGAAAAAGATAGATGAGTCAAAATTACCCCTTACTTTTATTTTAACTTAAAATTAATGTCTAACAACAATAATGGATATTTTTTACTTTATACTACTTATTCCCTTTCAATTTCTATGTATACCAAACATTGGAATTAAAATTTCCAATAATTCTATTCCTGTTAACCAAACACTGAAAATTAAATTCTCACTTTATTCCTAGTAATTCAACTCCCATGGAATTACAAATTCATTTCCTACAAATTTCCTCCTCCAACCAAACGCCCTGTGGTTTTAGGATATGTGTCATAGTATCCTTCACTAATTAAGCACACACATTTCAACACGTTTGAAAAATCGAGTCTATAATGTTAAGTAAATAAATTTCTATGTGAACTTTTTGGTCGTATATTGGCCTCCGAATTGGAGCGTTAGTTTTATTTGCAATGATTTGACTAAATCAGGTTAATCTTGTTTTATACTCAACACTAATTTATATGGAGTATATTTTTGTGTATAAAGAGTCTAGCTGAAATGCAATCCAAACTTCCACCTTGTTATTAGAAGTAAGTCTTAATTAATTAATTAAGAGAGAAGAGAAATGTTATTCTATAATAAATGAGAACTAAAATATATTGAAATAGATTTACAATGACATAAAAAATATTATTTAAATATTTTGTTGTTTTGAAAACTAAAAGAGGAAAACCCATCTAGAAAAATTTGACACTCACATTGATTAATGACAATAATTAAAAGATAATGGGTGCAATCCTAGCTGAGTTGATCGGACGATTTAATTGGTAATTAGAAGATTGTAAGTTTGATTTTTCTCAACTTAAGCCAGTCAGCTATAGAATGCAAGGGTATGAAATGTCATCCTTAGGGAATTGGAGGTTATGTCATGTAAGATGCAATAACAATGAACTAGTCGTCTACAAAAATATAAAAGAGCTATGCAAATCATAAAATTCAAGCCATGCTCAACATAAATAATAAGTAAATGAGGCAATAAAAATGAGATTGAATGCAAGGAAAATAAGGATTTGAGCAAGGGACCATAATGCACTGAAGAATCATAGCATACAAGCCACACTTGTTATGATAAACAAGGATTACGACTAGGAATTGCCCTACACTCACTACACATCAATTCTATGTCCTTCAAGCATACAAAGCATCTAAAATTCTCCAAAGTAAAAAATGCCCAAACTGATGAACTCCTCATTTACTCTTCTTTTGGTGCTCTAATGCTCCAATTGACTCAAACACCCTCCAAAATGCATGAAAATCTCTCATTTTTTATTTTTAGTAAGAAAATTGTATCTAATTGCACAAATAAAGCAAATAAGAGTCTTTTTGAACATGATCTCTACATTTTATACATAAAATGAGAGTTAAATATGGGGTAAAATATGAACTTACCGCTAGAGCTATAGACGATTTCACCTTAGCATAGTTTTGAATTTGGCAACACATTTTTTTTTTTTTTTTTTTTTTTTTTGTAGATTAAAAATAATTAAAAGATAATAGTATAGTTTTTATAAAAAATAAATATTTATCAAGCCTACTACCTTTGACCTTTAACTCAACAATTGCCTAATAAATCAAAACAATTTCACTTTTTATTTGAAATTGTATATTTGACATGAAATCGTCTTATAAATCGCTAAATCAGCACTTGACAGCACGATAAGATGACTTTCTTCTTGTTTTGTTTTTTTTTTTTTTTTTTCTGTTGGAATTTTGGTTAGGAAAAAAAGGGTCCTTTTTATTTTTTATTTTTATTTTTTAAGCCATATTCAGCGAGCTCGATCAAAAACGTTTTAACAAGACTTCAATTCGTAGTCTTTAGATACACAAATTTTTTTATACCATTGTATAGTCTAAAAAGCATGTTACGGGAAACCTCAATCAAGTTGGTTAGACTATTGGCTTATATTATAATCAAAGATTCAAGTTCGACATTAAGTGAAAACAACCTATTGACTTTAATTTTTGGTTTAAATTGGTCAGCTATCGACAATTTAGATTGATTATCATTTTGTAATTCTTTGCTGGATAGAGCCACACGACAAAATTTAATATATATCCTTAAATAGTGATTGCGAGTTTCTTTTGACACCCAAAAAAATAAATAAATAAAAGAGTAATCCAGCAATGGTCCCGACTATAGTGATTTTCCAAAATAGTCTCTGACTTTTAATTTGGGCACTTTAGTCCCTTTACTTTCAATTTCTTTCCAATTGGAGGTCCTTTCGTTAGAATACGGTTCATTAGACTTTAAATGAAGGGATAAATTCATCCTTTCACCTGCCTATGTATTATTTTTGTATTTCTCCCTTCGTATTTTCACTGTTATACCTTGTAAACATCTCAATAATAGAGGAACGCACGCATGGAGTAGTCAGTAAATGGGGAACGACGAGGAACATTTTAGGTTCGACTAAGATTATCTTCATATATATCGCGTATACAATGGAGAAATACTAGAATAATACATGGGCATGCGAAATGGTGAGTTTACCCCTTCATTTAAAATTCAATTAACCGTATTCTAACAAAATAACCTCAATTGGAAAGAAAAAAATTAAGGGACCTAAAGTGTCCAAATTAAAATCAGAATTAATTTTAAAAAAATCAATAGTCAGAGGACCATTACATATTAACTCATAAATAAAATATGTCTCATATCCCTGTTCACTGGATTTGTCCATAACGACTAAATAGTCTTATCTGATGTTAGACCTCGATCATTAATAAGGTACGTATGTGAGAAGATGATAAGGTACGTATAAGAACTTGGACTTTTCTATTTCTTTAAATAAATAGAATTAATTTTCAAAAATAATATATGGCTAAAATATCTTCTCCCAACATATATAGAGAAATATCGTACGTATTTCTAGATGTTTTAATTTTTAAATTTTTTATTTTTTTGAAAACTTTCTGTTATTAATAGAAATAGAAAGTTAAAACAACTTTTTTTTTTTTTCTTCTTTTTAACAAACTTCTGTGAACGGGAAGAAGAAGAGCTAGCACCACGTGCACCATGCCCTAGTTAGTTCCTTTTCTTTCCGTTTAAGCATTATGATAAAAATTCTATAATTACAATTTTTATATATCAAATATAACTGTAATATGTTGGCAGCGGCTCAGAGAGCCAAGACATCATCCTGCCATCGAAGGAAAATTATTATATCGTGCGCACTGAACGGTTTTTTTTTTTTTAAAAAAAAAAAATTCAGTTTTCGTTTTTGCCAAGGTTTAAAAATAAAAGGTGTAATCAACGATTTGGTCCCTCACTTATTCACGACTTGTCAATGTTGCCCATGAATCACGTATTCATCGTTTAGTCCCCGAAAATAATTGTTTTTTGTCAAACCAGTCCTATGGCCGTATTCCGTCAAGTCTCAGGCGAGAGCTCCGATTTGTCCTGGGCATTTTGTATTTTCACACATTCTTCTTTCATTAACACTGACCAAGCTTCGCCGGAGAAGCTCATGCTCGTCGGAGGGAGCTCCATCTCTTCTCTGCTCGTCGAAATGATCATCCGCAGTAGTGATTCATCTTTCTTCGCGGGCAATTGTATTGGGCGAAGGTTACTGTTTCATCTACGCAAAACCTTTTGGTGCGGGCGTTCATAATCCGATCAATGCTCCGACATTTCCACTGTCATCCCAGACGAGATCGTTGTCGTTGTCGCCGCAGGCCGGCCGCGAATACCGGTGGGTTCCGTCTCAACGAATATTTTCCTGGGAGGCCGATGTCGGATTCGACATCGTCGTCTACTTCGTCGGACGAGGATATCCAGAGGCGCACGGCGAAAGAGGAAGTGGAAGGACTTCTTCGAGCGGCTGATGAAGGATGTGATTGAGAAACAGGAGGAGATGCAGAAGAGGTTTCTAGAAGCTCTCGAGAAGCGGGAACGCGACGGATGTGTGAGAGAGGAAGCGTGAAGAGTTCAAGAGATGTCGAGAATGAGACTGATTGCTTGATCACTGAAAAAGGCTTCACCAGTACTACGAAGATAATAGTGCTCATCAGTTCGACTAACCATTCCATCTACTAGTATCATCCACCAACTGTCACACCTTCACATCCTCATACAAGTCAAAAACAAACATCTTAATCAACCTCGACAGCCATTTTCAACAAAAAATGTAACTCGTGCCCATAAAGCTCCATCATCTTTAATAAGGTTTAACTTATCAAGAGATGTCGAGAATATACCGGGAGCACGATCTCTTGGTCCAAGAAAGATCCATGGCGGCGGCAAAAGACGCTGTCGTGCTTCAATTTTTGCAAAAGGTCTCCGAACAGTACAATCTTCAAATCCCAATAACCAATGCAACTACTCCAGCGCAAATCAGATACAATTGCCGTCGAAGAAAATATGAATCACTACTGCGGATGAGCTCATTTCGACGAGCAGAGAAGAGATGGAGCTCCCTCCGACGACGCTGAGCTTTTCCGCATAGCTTGGTCAGAGTTAATGAAGAAGAAGGCGTGAAAAGACCAAAATGGCCCAGGGCAATACGGAGATCTCGCCTGAGACTTGACGGAATACGGCAATAGGGACTGATTTGATGAAAAACAATTATTTTCGGGACTAAATCGATGAATACTTGATTCAGGGGCAACATTAACAAGTCGCGAATAAGTGAGGGACCAAATCGTTGATTCACCCAAAAAAAAATTTCATGTTTTGTATGCACAGAATTGTATAGTAACACACATAATTAACTCCTAACATATTACACATAATATGACATATATACATTATACATATAAATCTTAGCATAATACAATATATAAGACACAAGTGTTTAAAAAAACTGTAACGAGATGTGGACAGGACGGAATGTGTCCTTCGCGTCAAACTTCCCACCAACTTATAGAAACGTCGTCGTTTTGGCCTGGGCGCACAATGCTTTACAATGCATTGTGCGCCCTGGTGCACGATATAACAATTTGGCCATCGAAATATAATGCTAATTGTTTCACAAATATAATGAAATAAAGTTCATGTTTGCTACTAGCTACAATTTTTGACATAGTGATAAACGTTTGATCTTAAAAATAGATTTCAGAGCTAGTTAACGGGGGGAGAAGTTGCGCATTTATTACTAGCTATATTTTTGACATAATGGTAAACACTCAGGCTGTTGCTAGTCAAGCTGGACTGATCAAATAAGAGTCGTCTCATTGATGAGAGTGGGAAAAGATAACCGGTTCAATAATACAATCAGAGAAAAAATCCCTGTACAATAGGCTATAGAATAGTTCAAGCAATCTAAAGCCACATAAAGTATTAAATATTAACTATACTAACACATCTTACTATATGCTTGTTTTGAAATATGACACAAATAAATAAATAAAACCTCTTTTTGAAAATATCACGCAAAAATAAATTCAACACATCTAAATATATGTATGAGAATCAGTCGAAAAAACGAAAAAAAAATAGTCAACGGGATTTTAATTTCTATAAAATAACTCAAATAAAAATTCAACAAGTCATGTGACTCTCCTTCAAACTGATTTGCTCCCTCTTGAGGTACTAGCTAAAGAGAATTATAGTGTCAATCAGCTAGAACGAAATGGATTATATATACTTATATATTTTTGAGCATTCAAATATACTAGAACGAAATAGCTGTGGGTTTTTTCCAGCTATTTATTTACTGCTGAACCCACTAACTATGATGAGAGTGTCTTTGATTGTCTTTTGCAGGAGGTGTGTCTGAAGAGGAGAACAAGCTGTTTAATTGCAAAACCCCCCTCCCAAGAGAAATCGTCCAGTGTATGCAAGCTCATGAGTGCAAAACAGTGCAGCTGGACCTGATGGATTTGGAGGGGTTTTTTTATCAAACATGCTGGGACATAATCAAGGATGATCCGTACATTGCACACCAAATAAGGTAAGATGTTTCTCTTGCTAAGGTAACGAGCGCTTACTAAGCACTACTTTATCCAGCACTCCCTCTAATTGTTTTAATTCCTAAGATTCCAAATATTCCGCACACCTTTAGTGACTTTAGGCCCATTAGTTTGAGTAATTTTTGACCTTAGCAACGATAATCACCAAAATAATGGTCTAAAGGTTGGCAGGTATCCTATCTAGAAGATCATTTCCCCAGTTCCAGGCTGATTTTGTAAAAAACAGAACTATAACAGATAATATTCTCCTGGCTCAGGAATTTGCCATGGTATGAAAGCCTCTAATGAAGATTTGATCTTAAAACTTGACATGACTAAGGCTTATGATTAGATGATATATTGGACTGGGGATGTTTGTTTTTAGTAATGAAGAAACTTGGCTTTGATCAAAAGAAGGATAGACCTAGTGTCTAATTCCATCAACAATATTTGGTATTCTGTGATTGTGAATGGGAGGCAAAGGCTTCTTCACTCCTCTAGGGGACTGAGACAAGGAGACCCTTTGTCTCCAGATTAGTCACCTAGCCTTTGCAGATGATAATGGTGGTGTACATCAGGGGAGATGGGGGAATCAGGATATTAATGGAGACTCTGGGAGTGTATGAAAAAACTCTGGGCAGCTTGATTCCTTAACACAAAAGCTAAAGTAGACTTTATCTATCCATGATTGACCAGGAACCAAGGCTTCAGGCAAAAGTAAAATGAAAGAAATTTAGAAGAATGGTACCATCCAAGTTAGCAGCTGAAGTCAAACATTAGGACATGTTATCCCCATTTTACCCTCTTTGGCCCTGTCCCATTCTATTCAGGTAAAGGAGAAAAGGGGTATCTTTGTTATCTAACATGTATTGTTGAAAACACATAGGATAAAATGAAATGCAGGAGGGTGGCATGCCAGAATTCTCTCACAAGGAGGAAAGGCCATTCTTATAAAGACAGTCCTGCAAGCTTTTTCCAGTTCATATGTTTTATGCAGTCAGTCCTCCCAAGGCTGTAATCAAGCAGTTGGAAATGATTATCTCAGACTTCTTTTGGGGGGAGGCTGAAGGTAAAAAAGAAATACCATTGGGGGTCTTGGAAATCTCTTGCTAGGCCAACAATGGATGGTGGTGTGGGATTCTTGAGGCTGCAAGATCTAGTTGATGCTACAAGCTTGAACGTTTTGGTGGAATTTTAGGATAAGAGTACAATTTGGGTGAATTTATCTATAAATATATTGCAATGGATCTCACCCAGTGGTGATGGGTTGGGCAATATATGAGATTCTCATTGTGTGGAGAAAAATGGTGCAAAGTCAGGGAAAGGTTGAGCCTCAGGTTATATGGAAGGTGGGGAATGGCAATGTAAATCTATGGTGGGGACAATTGGTCTAGTAAAGGGGCCTTGGCATGTCAGTTGAATTATCAGGGGAAAGAGGAAGTCTAAAGACAAGCTGAGGGAGGTGGGTGGTTGGAACAAGACTGGATCTGCAAAAGGCTAA
>VALG01014882.1:9377-45075 GCA_009835305.1 Ipomoea purpurea | reverse complement strand
TGCGGTGGATGGGGGGACATCTTGCACGAGACTGCCGCGGCCCGGGTTGCGGCAGAAGCGTTTGCATTGCCGATACTGATACGGGTGAAATTCCATGAGCCGGAACGTCAACCCCCCGGTTCGGATGATTCAGATGACGAGCCTGACGAAGTCGACCGTATGTGTTTCCACGTTGAAGATCCGTGCTTCGCCCTCGCATCTCTTGAGACCAATGAAGGGATTCAGTGCCCACCAGCGGAGAGTCGTCCTTGAACTGGGGTTGGGGTCGTTGTTCAATCTCGAGGTGCATGACATTCCGAAACGCTTAGCAAGGTGGCTGCTTGAAAACTTTGATCAAACGATATGTGTTTGCGGTGGAGAATGGGGCTATTATTCGGGTGACGGAGGCAGATGTGCATTTGGTTTTAGGTCTGCCCGCTGGGTGAGACTGTTATCTACAAAAGGGATAAGATGATATTCAGCCGACGCCACTTTTGGGGAATGGCGTTGGAAGTCGAGGAGGGTCAATAATATGTTACACTGCCTATGATTTTCAAAAAAGATCAAGACACAACGTGAGGCGCTGTTGTGTGGTTCAATTTTTAGGGAACTTGCGATGTGGCAATCGTACATGGCTTTCTCCCATGATGAAATGGATATGGCAACAGCGGGTGTATCACTACTTGGAGGACGTGAATGGGGTTAAGAACCTTAATTGGTGCAAGTTCATTATCGAGTGTTTAGCTCATCGGCGGAAGAATTGGATCAAGGATACCAAACAGCCGTTCTCGGGCCCTATTGTTTTCTTGTTGGTATGTTATAATTATTGTTTATGTTTATTTGTTTTTTATGCGCATGAATGACTCTTTTTCGGTCTTGCAGCTGTTGTATGTGGATAGACTTGTGCACGGAGATAGGGTTGTGCCTCGGTGCGATGCCAGCATGTCGGGGGTGTCCCACTAGCTGTTAAAGGCCCGGGGAACTAGATGAGTTTAGGCGGGGGGGGGGGTTTGGACGGTGTGAGTGGTTGGACCGTTAATCTCGCAGGTATTATTTAGTGCAGTAAATTTTTAGGTTGTTTACGTTTTTTTTTTTAATGAAAGATTATCTTTTTATGTGTGTTTATCATTGTGTGGGGGTAAGGGATCGCGATGAGGAGGTGATCTCAATGAAGATGTTTGTTGGATGCTCCTGAAAAAGGTAACTGTTCTCTGTTTTGGGAAGGTTTATGTTAAGGGGGTGGGGGGGGGAGCCAGTCTGTTGCATACAGAGTTGTTCAGTTAGTGCATAATACTGTTAGCCAGTTTGTGCATAATATTATAAACCTGGTTTGGATCATGTATTATGTTGGTTGATGTTTAAAAATATTTTAATTTTTTGGAATTTGGTTATATGTTACTCATGCAATGGGGTGTTTAACTATTGTTTACTAATTTAGTGCATTAGTTTTTAAGTTTTACACATCCTGGATGTATATTAGAGTTTGTGATGTTTAAAATAATTTGATTTTTGGATATTGGATATCTTGTTAGACTTGCATTGTCATGATATTAGTGTGTTCTCCTTGTTCGGGGAGGGGCGGTTGTGTCACTGTTCTGTTTTTTTTTTTTTTTTTTTTTTTTTTTGGTTGTTAATGATGTTGATTGGGCAGGTTATGTTTTTGTTCTCTGTTTTTTATCTTGGACGACCGGTGTGTGTGCATGCAGGGTGTGTGGGTGAATGCGGTATGGTATAAGCATGTTATGTTATTGTTATAGTATATTGGATGGTGTGATGTTTAAAAAGTAGTTTAAATTTTTGTCTTTGATATTCTGGTATCATGCCACTGTCAGCTATAAATATGCGGTCCCTTGTTTGGGTGGGGTATGCTTCATTTACCGTTTTTTTTTTTTTTGTTTTACTTGTGGATGGTTTAAATAATTTAAATTTTGTTTATTTTGAATTCTGTTAGACATGCACTGACATGTTATGTACGTCTATCTTTATTGTGGGGGGTGTGTGTTGTAATTGTTCGTTTTGGTTTGTTTTTGATGATTATTTGGATGCAGGTGGTGGGGTGCGTATATAAGGTGTATGGTGGATGCGTTATAGTATAAGCATGTGTTGCCTTCCTTCTTATTGTTGGATGTTGGCATGCTGTGTGTGCTTGTTTGGGGTGGGGTCATGTGGTTGATGCATTGTTACATAACCTTACATCTTGTGTATTGATGCAGACTATGTGGCCGAGAGTTATTGCTGAAAGCCGAGATTTATGGACCACCATGGTGACGACACAGGTCCCGACAGAGGAGTCTTAGAGTGGGTTGCAGGTGCTCGGAGGATCATCTCGCTTGCTGATAATTTGGGTCCAACAATGATGCACCGTCTGGTGGTCTGGGGGGGGGGGCTACTGCGCTGAGCGGGATGATATCTGGGACAAACCCGGAGAATTTTGAGACGGTTGATGCGGTTGTTAATGCTGTTCAGCAGAAGTCTACTGTCGGTGAAGTTGCACAAGCTGATGCAGAGTTAGACCAGCAAAGATCCAAACGGACAGCAGGTAGATGCTGCGGGAGTTGCGGGTCGGTGTGTTGAGTCTGCCGGTGAGGCTCCTCCCGAGGCGGGGGATGGAGGTGGTACGTCCGATGTTGTTAAGTAAAGTTGTTCGCCGTCGTAGGAAAAGGAGGCGGTATTAGGTTTAGAGTGGATGGTATTGTATGTTTTTGGAGGTTGATATGTATTTTGATGATATGGATGGTGTGTGTTTGGATCTGTGACATGCGGGTAACTATTATATTTTTTGGTACTGCACGGTGTGGTGTGCGGGTGGTGAATGGTTGGTGTTATGCGTACATGTCTTGTCTAGTTTCATATTTGTATTTTTGCGTTACTTCAAACATGTGAAATTAGGTATGGTGTTTTGTTTTTTTGGGAGCTTGTATGACTGGTTTTCCAATTTATTAGGATGATGCATTCCTCCCATCGTTCAGTCTTGGGTTGTCTCAACAATTTTCGGGTGTGGGTGATGGTCTGTCGCAGGATCTACCTTCCCAATGTTGGGATGTGGTGGACGCGATTGTTCGTGTGTATAACGCACAATCAACGAATGTAATGCCTCGGGGGTGCTCTTCGGCCCCATGTCATCCAGTAAGTGTGCCTTGATACGTTTCGATGTTTTACAAATTTATTTAACTAGTGGTCTGTGCATATAACAGTGGGGTTTACACATAGCAGCATTTTTATTTTTTTTATTGTTGTCGTGGTAGGTTAGTGGTCCCATCACTCTTTCGCCCGGTGCTCGTGTTTTCGGGTCTTCGTGCGATGATGTTCGTGGACAAGCTTTTACCAAAAACGTGTTGGTCGGGGGGGGGGGGGGGGGGGGGGGGTTAATGTTCATGCCGGCACCCCATTCAACCTAATGAGGTACGGGGTATAATGGCTTGTACAGTTTATAGAGTATATGTTGTGTTTATGTGGTATATTCTTTTTTTTGTTACACATTACGGTGTTTTGGTGATCGGTTTGCTGTGCAGCGTATTTGTGTAGGAACGCGACCTGGTAGCTCATTACTGATTCAAAACCGTGTCGTGCACAGCAAAGCAGTCCGACAGCCTTTAAATAATGTTCGCGCGTTGAGGACTCTTGATTTGAATTCGTACGAACGGGTGGAACGCTCACCGCGTTGTACAGCGGAAATGTGTTAGGGTCCTAGTGCGCAAGATGTGTACAATTGGATTGCTAGTTCGGGGCGGCGCTGAAGATGTATTTTCAGTTGTGATAAATGCAGTTTTTTTTCCTACTGTTTTCTTGTGATGATTCCCCTTTTCTGTCGGGATTTTATAATATCTCAGGGAAGAGGAGTTGTTTCTTTTTGGCGTGGTCGTCAGCGCCTGTTCGGGTCGAGTTTCGTCTCTTTGGTGGAAGGTAATGAAAGTTGTTGGTGGGAATTAATTTAAATGCCGCTGGACTTGTGTCTGTTATCTTTTAGGGAGATTGTCAAAGGGTGCTGGGTGAACGCATCTAGGCTTCGTTTCCACGATGACGACGGTTTGTCTCTTGCTGTCCATTTTTTATATGTTATTCATTTTCTTATGTTTCGTGTGTTGAGATTCTTTGATTGGGGGGTAACATTGTAGCTGTACACCGGTGGTTGAAATGTATCGCTGCCTCGGGAAGGTCGTTACAGATGGGTTTACAGAGTACGGCATGCAGCGACGAGTTTGAAGTTGTCCGCCTTATAATCCATGGGATGTATTAGACATAGGTTCGTTAACTTTTTGTGTCCAATTTGGTTAATGCGCATGTTGCATCCAATTCTCATTTTTTAAAATGGTTTGTTAGCATTTCTTTGTGCTGCAGTTTTTTTTCCCATACTTCAAGCGCACCGACTACTACGTGTTTTAGTGATTTTAGGCGTCTGGCGGTTGTGACGTCATTGATAGATTCATCCGCGGAGGATCCGTCGCTCGACAAATAATGGTCACACCCTACACAGTGTTGGTAGGTGCAGTGGTGCATTTGTCCTTTAACTTGTTGTAGACCTTCATTTTTTTTTCTTTTTTGGGCCCCCGCCGGATATACATGCTCCCGGGTGTTTGTCGGTTTAAATTATTGGGGTTTTTTTTTTTTTTGTAGCATGATTTTTGCTGTCTGTTTTCTTTGAGGATGTGGGGGTGATCGCATTATATATGAGGCGTCAAAATTGGTGCCCCGTAGGGTTCGTTTATCGTGGCGAGACGCAAAGAACAAAGTCGATTGCGGTGGTGTTTGCATGCGTCACATGGAGTCTTATGTTGGGAAACCGTATTCTACATGGGATTGTGGGCTACGTAGGGGTGATGCGCGTGCTCTTATTAGAGTTACGTGTCAAGGTTCATGTTCGATATTTTTGTTGTTCCAACGCAACATGCATAAAGCCGCGATTGTCGCCCGTGTTAAAGCTCGGTTAATGCGGTCCGTTGAAGGGGCGTTCGGTTATTTTATTTTTATTTTTTTTTATTTTTTTTGTTTATTTGACATTTGTTTCGGCTTTTCCTAATAATGCGGAGTTAGACGCTTTGTCATGATTGCACTGTTGTGTGTTTTTTTTATATTGGATTTCCACTTAAACTTTTCGGTATTAATGATGTTCGTTCATGTTTGTTTCTTATTTTTGTAGCGAATGCATAAATGTCAGTATTCATTGCACATGCGCTCACGCACTCACGTCGATAAAGCTTTGATTCACTCTGTATGCGCACGCATAGGTTGCAGTCACGCACTGTTTTTTTTTTTTTTTTCCTTTAAATAAAAACATTAATAGGTACGGAATTTGATGTGCATTAGGTTGATTAGTAAACTGATGGCACCAGACGCTTTCCAGATGATGTCCATATCTATATATTACTACTTTCGGTCACTCCATTGTCTACGCACATCCGTAATTTACATTAACGCACTTTTTTTTTTTAGAATTATTTTTCCAAATTTTCACGTGGGGTATTTTCGTTGGGAGTTGTCCGACATCCATGTTGCATCAACCAACCAATGTGGTGCTAATCTCAATTTCTCAATATAGTATTCATTCATTCTCCCACGCACAATGCATTGTTTTGCTGTCATGCACTGTTTTTTTTTTTTTTTTTAATTTCATTTTACGGATCTAGGGTTGCATTGCATTTGTATTGGTATGTGAGTATGTTTGTTTGAAATTCGGGGTCCACGGATTGTAGGTTTATTCAATAAGAATATTTATTAACTCGTAGTTCAATAATAATGTCATAACAGTTGTGCACAAAATAGCATTCACGGATATAAAATTATTTCTATTTTTTTTGGGCAGCTTCTACTGTTGTGTCCGGTTGCGAGTCCACACGTTTTGCATGTTCGCTCTTTTTATTTTGTTTCTTTCATTGCGATTTCTTTGGCTGTCCTCATTCGTTTTCCGGACCCTTTGGTACTTGATACTGCGGGCGGGATTCACGGTGATTGTGTCAGGTGTGGGGCACCACAGAATGTCTCTTTGATCGCTTGTTTCCCTTTCTCTACGGCCACGTCGTTTTCAACGTCGATGCACCATGTGGTCTCAACTTCCGTTAGTGCATTCCGTATTTGTTTTAGCTTCGTGAAATCTCCTTGTGCCATGGCTATGCACTTGTATACTGTGTTTAGCACGTCACTTTCTTCCTTGGTGCCCGTGCTTTGGGGTTGCCACGTTTGAGCGTATCTTGCATGCTTTTGATTGTGAAGTGGTTATGCGGTACGTGTTCCAACGGGGTGTGATTTTGGAGGGGGTATGTCCTCAGTTCCTGTCATATATTAACACTGGCAATGCATGGCTGCAACAACAGTCCGATCCGGATGTAAATTTGGCAACTCGGCAGGTTGTCGTCCTTGTCCCGTGTCTCGAACGAACACCGTGTATCGTACATCGTGCTCATCCTCGACCCTCGATATGTGTTCCCGGCCTCCACCAGGGGGTGACAACACAGACACGGCAATTCAAAACCATCCGGGCACATATCTCCCTTCTGCACAATCATAAAACACAGTTTAATGTATATACTTAGACGCTGTGTCGCCTCGAATGCGCAATTGGGTTTTGTAGGGGGGTTCTGTGCAAGGTCGCTCCGTTTAGCTCGGTTTGTGTTGAGGCGTTGACTTTCTGATAGTAACGTCTCCATCCTGTTTAAAAAATTCGAACACATATATGTTATGCTAGTGTTGCCTTCTGAAAATACGGTTTCTACTTCAGAGCGTGATGTTGTACGCCAATAGCCCTCCCATAAAACACCTTCAAACATGCAGGCACGATGCGCGTCGTCTCTGCGGGTTGCCTGGTTCTCTTAAGCAAGATTGTTCTATAATCGCGTTTACATGCAACTCAAACTTTGGATGTATTCAGAGCTGTCCATTCCAAACAACATCATTCAGCTCTCTTCGGAAGGTTGCATTTTTTTGCCTAATTCACGGACTCACTTTATCGTCTGACCTTCGCCATTATATGCCACATTACAGTAACGATGCGAGCTTTTCTGGGAATTCTTGTAAATTGCAACCTTCATCGCCGGGTCTTGGTCGGTTAATTGTGAGTGGTGGTGGGTGCTTCGCCATTGCGTTTCTAAAGTTTTCATATCCAACGGTATGAGTCGACATCCTCACGCACAATCAGTGCAGCTGCGAATGTTACGCATTTTTTATGATGGTCTATACCGGTGAATGGCACGAACACGAGACTGTACCTGTGTTCACGAGGAAATGTGTTAAGTAATATGCATGTAGCGCACAGGGTTTCATACTGTGAAAATAAATATTAAAAATAATAGGTATATAGCGTATGGAAAATAATAAAAACCGGGCCAGTGCATCTGGTGATATCAAATCCATAATTTATCAGACATTATAGTTAATATATTAATGTAACTAATTGTCTGATCATTCAAATATCCGAAAAAAAGAGAGACAGACGCACAGACCAACGGCCCGTAACACGCAAAAAATACACAGTGGGGTCAAATATTTACACGACACAACACAGATATATATAAATGCAGCCGTTAATGAAGGTGCGTACCTGTTTAGTTTTTGTACGTTAGCATCAAATGACCAGACATCCTCGAAAACACTATACTGCGTTTCTTGCCATACCATCTGCCCAGAAAACACGCGCTAACTAGTCATTCTCGTTTGCCTCCGTATTCGAAATACATATCATCGTAGTCCGATTTGAGATCCAGGTATTTGGATATTAGCATTTGCGCATCTCCTCCTTGCATGTAGATGCTAAACAGCTCCTTCCTATAGTAAATCTTGAAAGCCCTTGTTTGTGTCGGCTACACCAAAAACAAGAAATTTCAACTCCTCCCACCATGCTCCGGCGTATAGTCATGATTCTTACTAGCCCCAATATTGGACTTTTGAGGCAGTTCGCGGATGAATTGTAAATATAGAAGAAATATAGAGACACATATCTAGTTTGTCTGTTGCCTTTTAGGAAAGGATTTGTAACTCTCCCTCGCACAAACAGTGGGTGTGCCCCTCTTCAAACTTCTTGACCACGTACCTTCCTTTACTGTGCCTCTTCCCCCTGAAAACTATTCTGGCCATCGCACCCAACCCTGTTAGATGGCCGGTCTCGTCGTTTGGTTTGTGTGGTGGTATTTTGGTCCCTGCTGTGTTGTCTGAGTTTTGCATCCTTATACCCTTCACGATTGCACACCACTAGTTTCTTCTTTTAGGATGATCTCGTACCTGTTGTTAATGTCCGGAACTCTTGCGCCACCGATCAAACCCCAGTTACGGATGCATATGTCTGTAGTCATGCGATGCCATCTTCCCAACGTATGGAAACACCTGGTCGACCAGCTGGTTTTAGTCGATGGGCTCCATTCCGTAAACTAAAATGCTCGTACCGTTTTGGGATTCATCCCCATCACAGCAAGTGTTGGCTTTTCCTCCTTCCTTCCATGCTTATGTCACTGCGTAAATATTTGCGTGTTATTCGTAATGGTGTTTAAAAAACATATGTGACACATTCGCATGGAATTAAGGCACCATGCACGAATTTACAGCACACGATGCACCCACTCGAACACAGATAAGTGTACACAATGATCACATGCATGGCACCTCATTACACGCGTAGTGCACAAGGCTACTAGTCTACAACGCAACTCCACCATCATAAGATCCCAGTTCAGTATACTACACAGCCCAAAGTGAGGAAGCCCTCATGATAGCGCGCCGTGGTGCACAAGGTTCGTACTGCAATGCACATGCCCTCCAGCTGAAAACGCATTAAAGTATACACAATGATCGCATTCATGGGACCCTCACCTACATGCATGATGCACAGAAGGCGGTATACTATCACGCACTTACCCCATTATTACAGACGGTTCAAATTATACAGAAAGACCAAATTGTGGATGAGTCATTATACGCGGGTGCACAAGGCTTCATACCTCGGTGCACCAGCTACAACATTCGACCTCGGTTTTCCCGGTCACACTATTGTGCATCCACCAGTATTAACGCAATTGAGGCAATACGCACAAGTATACGTACCTTCGTGAAACCAATGAAAACAAATACCCGCCCTTAGATTATACTCACGTGCACAAACATACATAGGCAGCACCGCATCCACCACATTTAGTTCTTTACGTGCTAAACGGCCACATTTTTTTTACTACTGGGCGTTTGTTCTTTGCAAACTACAAATGTCAAGTTTAATCAACATCTTTTCGATCACAGATAGTCCAAATCAAAAAACGTCACCAACCTAAAATCGAATACACAAATTGAAAAAATTGAAATCAAGAAAGTTTTTCCCCCATTCCATCAACACATCTGTACTCCGGTTTTAATATTCATACACAGGCAGCTCATGTTCACATTTGGTGATATTATACGCATCATTTTGGTCAACATATTATACTTCCACGCACTCCACCGGTACATACCAAATTATCCCCAAATGGCCTCCCATAACAAAAGTGGGTGGTGTATATGTTGGTTTACACACTCATCGCAATCTCATATATACGCACAGACACACATACAGTTTGTTGGGTTTTTAGTGCTAAAACTTCGTAACTTAGAATCAATTCCAGTAACTAAACACGCACAAACTGTGTACCTGTTATGCACACACCTGTGATGGTAGATGTTTGTCCGTGCAACCCCACCGTTCTGGCTTCCAACATGAAATGTCTCGCGCGCGTTTTTTTTTTTTTTTCCTTTCCCATGTGATGTATCACCCCATATATATTTACTGTATTAATATCCCATATTTCATGCATAACTATTAACTTCCATAATAATTTTAACCATAATTAGCCACTAGGTACAATTACATTTAACACCCTTAGTTAATGATAAATCTTTATTTTATTATAGGAATATCTCATGATCTCAACCATTGATTGGGAATCAATCTATGGATATCAACAAATCTCACAGGATCATATAATTAGGGTGGCACCGGATTCGAAGCATATATAGTATATATATATATATATATATATATATAGTATATATAGCTATATATATATATATTATATATATAGTATATATATATATATATATATATATATATATATATATATATTATATATATATATATATAAAATCATAAGAAGATCATATGAAACACTTGCTTAGGTGAGAAGTGAGAACAAATCATGTGCATCAATATAATCTAATTAATTTTAACGGTCTAGATTAAGTGTGTGCAAACGCGATTAAGTGTGTACAAATGCGATTGATCTAAATTGGTCTAGGTGGCATTGTGAGATCAAATCTTGTGCATCAATCTAATATGCGATTAAATGTGTGGCGTACGCAATTAAATGTGTGCGAACGCGATTGATCTATTGATCTATATTGATCTAGACCATTAAATAATATTCGATGGATGCACACCATTTGTTCTCACGTTCTTACCTAAGCAGCAAGTGTTTCTCATTGGAACCTATATTATATTATATATATATATATATATATATTATATGTATTATATATATATATATATATATATATATATATATATATATATATATATATATATTATATATATATATATATATATATATATATAAGAGCGCTCATATGCGGCGGGGTCTTATCGTGCAGCGGTGCGGCGAAATTCCAGAATACACCAACAGTGTTAACAATATGCACCAACAGTGTAATAAAAACACCCCAATGAAATGCAATAAAACATCACAAAATACACAACAGACTAAAAAAATACACCATATAACTCACCACCTCCAATGGTGTATTTCCGAACAGTGTATGGTATTTTTACTCACACCTAATTGTGTGTGTTTGGTGATGCAGGGCTCTGTTTACTCTGTTTTGTGTTGGTGTATTTTCCTAACCGTTGATGGTGCATATTTGTTGAGTATTAGTGTTGCCGCACCGTAAGAAATCGCCGCACCGTAAGACACTGCCGCACCTGAACTCGCCTCTCTCTCTCTCTCTATATATATTATATATATATATATATTTCAATAATGCATAACATCATTTATCTTATGCAACACGCTTCAAAAGTCTAAAAGAATACTTGTAAGGTTGTTGGTCAATTTACGATTGTGCTACATACAGATTCAATTGATTCGTGAAAAATTTTAATATTTTATATTATTACTTATTCATTTGTAAAAGAAAAAAAAAATGCACTTTCATCCCTAATTATTAAAAAAATAAATAATAAAAATAAAGTACGAATTGACCATTGAACATAATCTGAAAGTGCAATTAGGCCACTGAATGAAAATAAAAATAAAAATTCAATTTAGGTCACTGAACACCCCAATGCAATTTCATCTCATAGCAGGTTACCATCCAATTCATTATGTTACTTGCTTATGAACGGTGAGTTGACATTTTTAAATAATTTTTAATAAAAAATTTTAAATTAATAAAAAATAAAGAATAAAAAAATAATGGGGTCGCCGCCGGTCACCTTCCCCTCTTTCGTCTTCGCCGGAGGAGGGGGGCCGGCGGCTACCCGTTATTTTTTTTAATATTTATTTTAAATGTCAACTCATCATCCACGTAAGCAGATAACCTGATGAAATGGATGGTAACCTGCTATCAGGTGAAATTGCATACATTTGGGGTGTTCAGTGCCTAATTGCATTTTTTTTTAGTTCAGTGGCCTATTTGCACTTTCAGGTTATGTTTTGTGGCCAATTTGGACCTTATTCCTTAAAAAATTGCAATTTTCATATCTCAATTATACTTGTCACTTTTAGTTCCTCAATTACCAGCAAAGTAACTTTTTTCGTACTTGAGTTCTATTATACTTGAGTTTAAAAAAGTTATATTTATTTATTTTTTAACTTAGGTGATCTCAATTTTGTCGAACTAATCCTAAGCTCACAGGACCTTAGTTTACATGTGTGCCATACAAGGGATCCAATTCAAACCTTTCATCATTCTTGGACATTTTTTTCATACATGTTACCAGTGATTTGAACCACCACACTGCCACCTCCAGTTATCACTTTTAAGTCATGCGACGAACGACCAACTACACTAAGTTCCCAAGAAAAATTTATACGGAGTATTTGTTAACAATAGAGGATAAAAAGTAATAACGGTATAATTGATCTAAAGACAAAAATAATATTTCATTATAATTTAGTGATTTAAAATATCATTTTCTCTTTTAAAATTTAAGAATTGACCCAATAAGTCAATGACCCAAATTGTAAGTTAATATATTAATTTTGTTTTATTAAAAAAAAATCATGTATACTATAAGCAATTTACGCATGCAAAAAATAAAAAAACCATTCAACTCTTATCTCTTACGGAGTCGGAGAGTCCAATCGCTGAAGTCTCTCGCCTTTACGTAGCTACAAATCGTAAACCTTGTAACGCGACCGTCCGTCTTCCGATTCAGCCACCGACGGCAAACCACAGGACAACAATAGCCGCCCACCTGAGAAGCCCCCCAAGGGAAGATGAACAACGCCCATCAATCGGTGGCCGGCGCGCTGTGATAGCTACGCTTACAGATTATTACTATTGTTATGTGCAGGGGTCTTTCGCAATTGCAACTACTAACCTGTGTGATTTTAGCTACTGTTCCGTGCAATGTTATTTAATCATCTGTGCAATTGTAGTCCGATCATTGCGGGGTTGTAGTGCACTAGTTGTTTACTGTGGTGTCTACATCAGGTTGTTTGTGTGAAATGATTTGTAACTGAACGGGCAATTCGTTTAACTCTACGTATATCCAAGTGTTGTCCTGTGCAAGCATGTTTTCCCCAATGTGCACCAGGTTATGGTGTGGTTAATACATATTTGTTGAGTTAATACCATCTGAGGTCCTCCGAGTATAGTGGTTTTAGCACGTTTAGTCCTAAACTTTCAAATTGATCATTTGTGGTTCTTCGACTTTTAAATTTAACCATTCGGGGTCCAAGTTAACCACCTATGGTCCTCAAGTTTCGAAATTTAACCAGTCGTGGTCCTCTTAAAAGGACCATGGTTGGTTAAAATTTAATAGTTGAAGGACCATGGGTGATTAACTTGGATCACGGATGGTTAAATTTGAAAGTCGAAGGATCACAGATGGTCAATGTGAAAGTTTAAGACTAAACGTGGCAAAATCACTATACTCGGAGGACCTCGGATGATATTAACTCCATATTTGTTTGCATTTCTCCCTTTGGCCGTGTGTATTTTTGTTGTCTGATATCTTAAATTGTGCAATGAAACATCAACAATTGTGCAACAACATTTAAAAATTCAAGGAAAAAAGTGTCAAATGGCCCCCGCTAAGTCGAGTGGATAGTGCAATTGGGTCTCCTAAGTGAAAAAAGCTTCATTCATGTTCCCTAAATTAATTGGTAAAATTGTTCAATTAAATTCAAATTGACTTGTTTATCATGTTAAATGCATACGGTGTTAACATGTGTCCTTATTTTATTGTTTTTATTAAAATATTATTTATAATAATAATAATAATAATAATAATAATTAATTTTTAATTTTAATTAATTTATAAAAATAATATTTTTAATAAAAAAATAAAATAAAGACACGGGTTAACACCGTATGAATTTAACCTGATAAACAAGTCAGGAACTTAATTGAACAATTTTACAGGTTTAAAAAACCTGAATGGAACCTTTCTCACTTAGGGAATCCAATTACACCATCTACACGATTTAGGGAACTAATTTGACACTTTTATCGAAATTCAATTAATAACAACTATGAAATTGTGAACTTCACTTCTTTCCCTTGTGCAACTAACTTGTGCCCTGAACAAAAGGAAACAAAGCTGCATAACCATTAAAAAATGAACATCTTACATAACCATAAAAAAGAATCCCTAAAATCATTGACAATATCTCAAAATTAAATTAAATTTAAGTCATTCAGTTAATTACAATATCTTAAAAAGTGACCAATATATATATATATATATATATTATACTATATATATATATATATAATAATTATATATATATTTAATATATCATATATTATAATATAATATATATATATATATATACTATATATATATATATATATATATATATATATATAATATATATATATATATACTATAATATAATATATATATATATATATCTATATATATATATATATATATATATAATATATACTATATATATATATATATATATATATATTATATATATAGTATGATCATCCTAACATTCTACATCAAGCACACTCGAAAAATGGCCGCAATCCTCCTCTGCAGCAATAATGCTTTCGTCCGGAGGCTGACGTCCGGGGTGCCCCGGAGACGCCATTGCCCCTAACCTTGGGGTGCTGTGGTGTGCAAGCAAAGCGTTGGTGATCCGTGCCGGTGCTCAGAGTTATGGTTTACCTCTGGCTTTGGTAATGTTGATCATGATACTCATGGAGAAACTTTACTTGGGGAGCCGTCAGGCGCTTACCTGAAGCTTTTTCCGGCGAACGCCTGGCGAAGCAGTACAAGTGGGAGCCTATCAAGAAGGATGACGATGCAGAGATTGGCAACTCTGGTTATCCTACGGTTCTAATTCAAATACCAATGTGTAATGAGAAAAGGGTAATTTTTTATTCATTTTTTAATTTCCTTTTGGTATTGTTTTTGGTCTCTTGATGAGGCTCGACTATAAATATTTTCATTTTTATTTTCAAGTTTCCTTCTTTCTTTCTTTCTCTTCTTTTTTTTTTTTTTTTTTTTCTAGCATAAAATGCAATGCATTATAGATATGATACGGATTACAATTTTTGTATCTCAAGTTTATCTATAGTAATATTTTCACTTTTAAATTTTGAGTATTAATTCATTCGTCATTTTAGGTTTCTTGCATGTACATACAAATCGATTAAATTTTCTTCAAAATATATGTAATGTCTTCATATCACTTTCACCAACCTTTCGTCTCTTCTTCATATGAAAATATTTTAAACATTTTAAATTGGTTTTGACTTGAACAGTGGGGTTTAAATTCTTTAGAATGAAAACGTTTAAAAAAAAATATAGAACATATATTACTGGAAAAGAATCATGAGTATTTTTTATTTTTTAAAAAAAAAAAGAGATTAAATTTGGTTCATTTGAAAAATCAAAACATCAAGAGTCGTCAAATTGATGATAATCAATGACTGATCATTTCATTAATTCAAGTCTCACGAATATCTATATATGTGTGTTTTTTTTTCAAAGATGAGTTTCAGTTTTGTAATAAATTTTTAAAAAGCCATGCAATGAGATTTGTGTTTTTTAAAGATGACTTTTAATTTTATAATAAGTTTTTGTCAAGCATCTTATGATTTGATAACATTATTTTTAGAGAAAATAGCATTTTTTTTCTCCTCAATTATATGTTGGTAGCATATTTTTCCCCTGAGTTATTTATGTAAGCACATTAGTCCCCTCAATTATTCTAAAAGTGACGGTTTTCCTCCCTGATATATTAAATTGACATTTCTACCCTTAAAGTAAATATTTTATTTATTTTTCTTCTCCAACAAATTATTGCTTATACGTAGTGATGACCACGGTTCGGTTTGAATTGAACTGGACACTATAGCAATCGAATTGAAAGTTTCCGGTTATGATTCAGATTCAGAACCTAATATTTGGATTTTAGTTTATTAAAATTATGAATCGAAAAAACTGGATCCTGAATCGTGAACCGACGGTTCCGGATCCGGTTCGCGATTTTGAACCATCTTTATTTTAAAACTTTATTTTTTATTTTTAAAATAGTCTAAATTCAACAATAAATGTATTATTTTTTTTTGTTCGAAACATGAACCGGCCGTTCCGGTTCGCGATTTTAATAAACTCTAAATATCTTATTTTGATTCTAAATTATAATTGAAATATTTCGGTTTAGTTGTTATAGTGTCTGTTCGGTTTGAACCGAATCGTGGTCATAATTTGTTGGAGAATAAAAATAAATGAAATGAAATATTTATTTTAAGGATAAATATGTCCATTTAACATTTCAAGATGAAAAACAGTCACTTAAATAATTTAAGGGAAAAAAGTGCTATAAGTAAGGGAAAAAAGTGCTATAAGTATATAGCTCAGAGAAAAAGTGTCATTTTCCCTTATTATTATCCTTCTAAATAAAAGGTCACAGGTTCGAGACCCACTTAAACAACTATTATACATACATAGGGTTAGATTATAGTTATAAATTAAAAATATAAATATTTTTAAAAGTCATACAATGGGTTTTTTGTTTTGTATATAGGTATACCAACTGTCCATTGGAGCAGCCTGTAACCTTTCATGGCCAGCCAATCGAATTATAATTCAAGTTCTTGACGATTCTACTGATTCTGAAATTAAGGTATGTCCGATGAATTGATTACTATAAATTATATGTTCTCATTTCTTCTCATTCAAGAAACTGAATTATTTTTTTGTTTTGTTTGTAACTTGTGGGAAATATCATAAATTCTTTATAGTTAGTTGTTAATTATTTATAATAAATTAGTCAATTCAAGATATTAGATGAAGTCACATCATTTTAGAGCAAAATTATTAAAAACAAATTATTAGTGACATACTGACATCACACATGTATTACTCTTTTAAACTATAACTATTCTATTTCTACGAATTATATACATGTATTTTTATTTTGTTCTTATTTAGCATTCCCCATCAATGTATTTGGTAATAATACACAATCAACAGGCTTTGGTCCAACAAGAGTGCAGGAGATGGGCAGATAAAGGGGTGAACATAAAGTATGAGACTAGAGATAATCAAAAAGGGTTCAAAGCAGGATCCCTCAAGCAAGGAATGAAGCATAGCTATGTTAAGTTGTGTGAATACGTAGCTATTTTCGACGCTGATTTCGAACCTGATCCTGATTTCTTGTACCGCACCATTCCTTTCCTTGTACATAATCTTGACATTGGCCTTGTTCAAGCTCGCTGGAAATACGGTATTATATATACAAACCTTTACAAATTGTTACGTTTCTATTCTTTTCTTTCTTTATTAAAATGCCATCAGTCATGTGATTTGATTTTTAAAAATATGAAAAGATTATTTAATGTGTTATCTTAAGAACTGTATAATTGTTAATTCTTTATCTTTAAAATAAAGCAGAATAATTTAATGGTTAGCCAACTTCTTTAAGAAATCTAATGGCCAATGTGGCAATATTTAGGTGGTATGTCAATATAATTGTGAAAGTTTTTTGTTGGTCAAAGAAATGATCTTTAAATTGTAATGGCAGTTAACTCTAACGAATGCATGCTGACAAGACTGCAAGAGATGTCAATGGATCACCATTTCTCAGTGGAGCAAGAAGTTGGGTCTGCAATCCATGCATTTTTTGGCTTCAATGGTAAGCTCTATATATATACACATTATATACAGTATTATTGATAAAGATGGATAGTTATGCTGTGCATCCGTATGCACCATGCATGGTGCATACGGATGCACAAAACGACGTCGTTTTATTAAAAACGCACGTCTCCCTTTTAGAAAAAATTCAGGTTCGATTCTCAGCAACAACATTATATTGTTCATTGATTCTGGAATTAGTTCATAGATTATGGAATTATAGTTTATTGATTCTGGAATTATAGTTCATCGATTCTGGAATTGTAGTTCATCGATTATGAAATTTTAGTTCATAATTATGGAATTTTAGTTCATTTCATTCTGAAATTTTTAGTTCATAGATTAAATTCTGGAATTATAGTTCATAGATTCTGGAATTATAGTTCATCAATTCTGAAATTTTAATTCATATATTGTTGCTGGGAATCGAGCCTGAATTTTTTTAAAGGGAGACACACGTTTTTAATAAAACGACGTCGTTTTTGCATCCGTATGCACCATAATTTGCCGATAAAGATTACAGTTGTCAAAATATGGTCAACCCATAAATTTGGGTCTCTTTAAGCCCACTTTTTAGTGTAAGCTAGGGCTACTAGATTGGGTAGCCATGTTATGTACCAAAAAAAAAATAATAATAATAAAATTGGGGAGCCATGTTTAGCTCACTTTTTTTTAAAGTACATTGATGGTTAACTTTGACGTTAGAAGTTCGAATCTTGTTTAAGTAAAAATTAATTAATTTATTTTATATAATTCATTCATTTATAAATGAGTTGGCAGACTAACCCATTTAGTAAATATGCTATTACACAAGTAGAGTTATAAAATAAACGGTAAATTACGTCAAGCACATTATCTACAGATGGCATTCGGATTGAATTTCTATATGGGAAGTTGGCTCTTTGTGCTTCAGTAGGTTGAGAAAGTAGTTATGAACAGATACTACATTGTAATAGAGTTAGTAGCATTCAAAATTAAAAAAAAAAAAAAATCAAATTATAGTTGTGTGGACCACGGTTCAAAACGACGTCGTTTTTGATATTAAAAAAAATATTGTTTTGTGTGTGTGTGTTAGAATAATGAACATTCTAGGGTAAGATAATGTAGTTCATGAGTTAAAATAATGTACTTTATCTGTGTTAGAATAATGAAATTTCTAGGGTAAGATAATGTATTTTATGAGTTAAAATAATGTACTTTATGTGTCAAAAATATATATATTTTATGAGTTAGAATAATGTAATTTATGTAAAAATAATGTATTTTATGAAATATACTTTATGTATTTTTGGATCGTAATTCACACATGTATGAACCACATTCTATACAATAATGATTGAAAATAAACACCCGGCTTTAAAAATGGCAATCATTATTGTGTGGACCATGGTCTACACAAGTTATGTGGACCATATTTTGTATACTATAAAATAATGTACATTCAATACAAAAATAATGTACATTCAGTACAAAAATAATGTACATTGTATTAAGGAGATGTACATTATTTTTGTACTGAGTGTACATTATATTGTATAATGTACATTCAGTACAAAAATAATGTACTTTATCATATTAAAAATGCACATTCTGTTATGATCCATGTAACATTGTGTGACCATGGTTCACACAATAATTTGCCTAAAAATGGACCAACTTGGCCCAACACATTTTTTCAATACATATAGCCTATTATAGACCGACCAATTATATCAACAGTTATACTATGAATTCGAGTTCAAAATACACAATTTACATATTGAATGTTCACAATTTGAATTGTGAACATTTAAATTGAAGGGAAATGGAATTAAAATTTCATGGAAAATAAATTCTAGAAAAATTGATTCAATTGTTTGGTTGGTGGAAAAGAAATTAATGGGCATATAGATTCCATTGTTTGGTTTAGGTTTAGAAAGATAAGGAATAATGAATATAAAGACCAATATACCTTAAAAGATGTTTGAATAAATAAGTGTCTATGTAATTAAGAAACTTTCATAAGGGTAAAATGGTACACTCATGTTATTTTTCTTCCAAATCCATGTGGAAAACAAAATCCCACCCCTTTGCAAAGAATTTGTTTTCTCAAGTTTGAGGAATCCATTTTCCAATGGAAAATGTTTTCCATTCAACCAAACAACATTTTCCTTCACTTTTAAGAAAACATTTTCCATGGAAAATGTTTTCCATCCAACCAAACACCCCCTTAGTATGTAAATTATGTATGTAAATTGCGTATGTAAATTGTGAACATTTAGTATGTAAAATTGTGAACATTAAGTATATAAATTGTGTATTTTTAGATCCAGATTCACAGAATAATTTGCAAATTCTATCCGGTCAAGTTAGGCTGCTTGGATTGTTGTAATAAAGATTGCAGGTAGATACTAAGTCATGCAATACATGAAAATTGGAATGCAGGAACGGCAGGTATCTGGAGAATAGCAGCATTGGATGATGCAGGGGGATGGAAAGACCGAACTACTGTGGAAGACATGGATCTGGGTTGCCGAGCTGGTCTTAAAGGCTGGAAATTCGTCTTTCTTGGTGATGTTAGGGTAACTTTAATTTCTGGCCACTTTTATTTTATGCTTCCTGCGACAGCCGATAATATATATATATACAGGGTTGAGTTCACATGAGGATTGAAATACATAGAGGACTGTGCGGACCAATATTGGGGCACACAACAAATTAGTATAAGACACACAACTTAATATACAATGGCACACAAGAATACATTAAACATCAGATTTCGAACCCAGGCTCTATTAATTAATAAATTTATGCACGCGACATACAAACTGTGGTACACAACTACATCAGGCCATGCACACGACATACAAACTGTGGTACACAACTACATCAGGCCATGCACACGACATATAGAGTAATAGCACACGTCATATTAGTACTCATAGTCCTCTATAATACTCCGTAGGTGAAAAGTGAATTACCAAGCAGCTTCAAGGCATACAGATACCAACAGCACAGGTGGTCATGTGGCCCTGCCAATCTTTTCAACAAAATGACTCTCGAAATTATCAGAAACAAGGTACTTCTCATCAACTTAATTACTTATATATATTATTACAATGAATTGAAAAACCTTATATTAAACCTTTGCAGAAAGTGACAATCTGGAAGAAACTGTACCTAATATATGCCTTCTTCTTCGTCAACAAGATTGTCGCCCACGTTCTCACCTTCATCTACTACTGCCTCGTTCTCCCAGCGACTGTTTTGATCCCAGAAGTCAAAATTCCCCTTTGGGGATCTCTTTACGTCCCAACACTTACTGCCCTCCTCACTCTACTTCCTTGTCCAAGGTATATGTTAGGATCTATACCAAAAGTTAAAGCTATAACTAATAGCAAATGCGTAATTTTAATTTTTTATATCATCACATTTTAAAGACTTAACCATTTAGACTTCTACCTGGCAATCCTCAATCAATTTTATTTTCTTATTTCATTACATTTTCTAGACTTGATCATTTAGGCCTCTGCCTAACAATTCCTAGCCATTGTGCGCTGAATTTGGCGCCTCTACCCAAGTCAGCACAACAGATATTACTTGTAAGCTTATCACTATGTCGAAAAGTTATAGCTCGTAGCGAAGATGTAACTTTATTTTCTGCTACATTTGTGAGAGGTACTGTATTGGCTGGGTTTGGTTTTTCCGGCCTCCAACTAACAATCCTCCAACCATCATGCGCTGGACTTGATCCTTCACCAACCTCCTCCCAACAGATACTACTATCATATTTTTGAAAAGCAAGCTATTGAGCTTTGCCCTTTAAACCTCCCCCTAACAATCCTCCTGTCACCAAATATTAGACTTAGCCCTTCACCGGCCACTACAACCTCTGTTTTTAGTTTTTACTCTTAATTTTCACTTTTTTTTGTTAAAGAGTTTATTGTTTGTTTGTGGTGATGTTTAGATCATTGCATTTGACGGTTATTTGGATGCTTTTTGAGAATGTTATGGCCTTGCACCGAACTATTGGAACCTTCATCGGACTTCTTGAGGTTGGGAGAGTTCACGAATGGGTTGTCACTGAGAAGCAAGGAAACACAAAAACTACACACCCTAAATCTGCAAAGAAAGTTCCTCGTTTTAGGCTTGGAGAAAGGTATATATACTTCTTGCTTCATAACAAAATAAAATCTATGAAAAAAAATATATTTTTAGTCTCTTAATTATTAGTGATGGATTATTTTGATTCCTATTGTTAAAAATTACAAAAATATCATCTTCTTTACAAGATTTGGGTGATTTTGATCTTCTGGCGAATTGAAAAATAACACTACAAGAAAACAACAAAAGATTACTCTGTAACATATTTACCAATTGATTAAACAGCCTACCAACTACGAATTTTAGTTTTTTATGGACTGAAGTCCGTTGATAAATTAAATACCTTCGAATTTTAGTAATTTACTTATATATATTTCATTTGGTAAATTTATTTTTTCTTAGAGTGTAAACATTATCAAATTTAGTTCATAAATTTTGATTGGTATTCTAGTGCTTTCAATTATTTAATTCTATTTTCACTTCAATCGCATCACTATTTCTTTCAAATTAACCTTTTAACCTTAATATCCTCTTACGTTTTTGTTCATTCCCGACCATCAATTGTATTTATGCAAAGTTGAGGAATATTTTGTAAATTTTGATAGTAGGAAACAAAATAACTTAAATGAAAAAAAATTATTTTCTCAAATTTTAGAAATGTTTACGATTTGATGAGAACTTTTTATTTATTTATTTTGTATATTGTATAGGTTGCATTTGTGGGAGATTATTGTTGGATTCTACCTGCTCTTTTGTGGTTGGTACAACCTTATTTTCGGAGATAACTATTTTTTATGTGTACTTGTTTCTCCAAGGAGTGTCATTCTTGGTCATTGGATTTGGCTACATTGGTGCATTTGTGACAACTTCGTAAGCTCACATTTGGTAGATTGGGGAGTTTCTTTGGAAGGATACATGCATATATTTGATTCTAAATTAAAGTTAGTAATAAATAAATAATTGAATATACATTTGTTTTTCAAAAAAAAAAATTAATATATAATTATAAATAAACTTCCAGTGTAACTTGCTGGTGATGTAAAGAAATTAGATGGTTTGTTACTTGTTAGGAGTATGATTGGCTGGGCAGAAATTGGGTTGTAAGGAAAATTCAAGTTCTTCAATAAAATTGTATATATTTCGTGTTCTTGCATAATTTCTTCTTGATTTCTACAATTTTGTTCGATATGTGGTAATGTTTATTTTAGAGCTTATAACTTATGTTAACTTATAAATCGTTAGTGTTTTTATTGTAAACATCATTTATATAATTGGCTATGTTATGGCAAATTAGATTAGTGTAGGACAATTCTACTAATAGTGTCTGGCGGATAAGTTTCAACACTAGTGGAGATTATATTTAAAAACTTGTTGAATATCTTCACCGACTTACCCTCAGGATCGGCGGAGCAGTTTCCATATTTAAGCTATTGGAAACCGGAGTTTAAGAAGTCAAATCTTTCCTGAGAAGATCTATGGCAAGTGATCTCCGTCTACATGGTAACCCTAAGGGATTACTTGCCATCCAAAATTCAAAGCCAGCCTATTTATTTGAAGAAGTTTGCAGTCTTGAAACCTTACACCACAAGAGAATATTTTTCACTAGCAAGGCAACTTCTTCCATGAGCGTTTAACAGTTGAATCTTCGAATCATCATCTCAATACCATCATGGTTCATGATAAATATTTCCATTTAGAAGACAACATTTCCTGTGCTGATTTGAGGACTGTATTCCATACAACTGTGGTTCAGTGAGTCAGTGGGTCGGACAGTGACAACGTGGATCTCCAAACTAGGGACTGTTTGGACAACTGCGTACTTTGATCTCCGCCTCAACAATCCTTTATACGCTTCATCAAATTGGGTTTCTAGTTTTCTACCTTATGCTTGTGAGGTATAACACACATTGGGTTGAGATTGTGATCTCTTTACCATTTGTATGATTGACTGGTTGAGATAGTGTATTGGGCTAACTGATGGTGGTCCCATAGACGTAGATACGATTGTATTAAATTGGGTATCGAATGGGAGGTTCTTATCTAGCAGGCTAACGAAGTCACGTCCCATTAGAATATGCGCCATGTCTCTTCTTCTTCTACATTCCATGCAGGAACTATCGTTTGTCAACCCCCTATTGTATCGCTCAGCATTAGTCAGGAGCTTCTCCTTCACCGTCAGCCACAAGAACATGTGACACCTCTCAGACACACGAGTCTTCCAAACCCAGTCTATGTCCTTTGTTTCATCAACAGGCCTTGCAAGATACATAAAAGCAGCTCGAATAAAACACGGACCTGTTGAGTATCTCGCCAGTAGAGTGAGTCTGTAATCTGATCATTTAAGGGAATTGGGATAGCCTTGATCTTGTTAGCCGCTTCATGGGGTAGAAAACTTTGCAACCTATTAAAATCCTAACAACGGTTAGGCAAGATGAAATCAATGACCTTATCATTCGCGATATCATCCGAGATCGTCACACTATCAAGGAGACCGAGAGGTTAGTCACCAACCCACTACTCAGACCAAAAGTTCAGGGTCTCTCCACTCCCCACTCGCCACGCAGCTCCCATTTCAATGGTAGAACGTCCTCTCATAATGCTCCTCCAACCCCAAGACGAATTCTTCGAGACAGGAGCCATAAAGAAGCCCCCATTTTTCACATATTTCACATTCATAATTCGAGCCCAAAGTTTGTCTTGACAAGTATTCATCTGCTAGGAAAGTTTCGTCATTAGAGCATCATTGAAATCAATACACAGCCTAAGCCCCAACCCGCCTGCAATCTTTGGGGTTTGCAAATTTCATTCCATCCCACAAGATGGATTTTTCTCTTATTCTTAGTATCACCCCAAAGAAACCCCCTACAAACTTTGTCAATCTCATTCAGACCCCCACCAAAAACCTGAACACCTGCATGGTTGGAGGACCGATTGAACTAACACCATGCAACCGACAAGACTGAGAGCGTCAGCCTTCCCATTGGCTAATTTTCTTTTCATCCCCTCCAAGATGTACCCAAAAGTCTTCTTAGAAACTCTTTGATGGAGAATTGAGACGCCAAGGTAGTTCCCCAAGTTGTCAAAAACGGGAATGCCCGTAATCCTCTTCAGATTCCTCTTAATCCCTGAACTTGTATTAGGGCTACAAAAAATGTTAAACTTAGAGACATGAACATTTAAACCTGATATCCTTGAAAAACTCTCTAAGATGTCCATAATGGTGCGACCCTGGGCTTCCAAGGCCTCAGCAAAAAGCATAAGGTCATCAGCGAAAAAAAAAAAAAAAATGGGAGACAACAATACCTCCCTGGGAGACCACAATCGATTTCCAATTTTTCCTCCAGACCTCTTCTTGGATTTTCCACGACAATCTTTCCATGACAAGGATAAAAATATAGGGGGCTAGAGAATCACCCTGCCGAAGGCCCCGCCCAGGATTAAAGTGGTCAAGTTTTTCCCCATTCCACAAGGTAATAAAACTTTTCTTAATCGAAAACATAATTAATCTTATGAGTTGTGAGGGAAGTCAAAGTCCTCCCGAGTAACCTCCAAAAAGCCCCCAATTAATGTTGTCATAGGCTTTGTGGATATCTAATTTGATCGCCATATGACCCTTACCCCCTTTCTTTTGCTGCATTGAGTGGATGAGTTCCTGCGTGAGAATGATGTTGTCCATCATGGATTTCCAAAATAGACCCATAGGCAGAAAACTATTCTGGAACGGACTAACCGATTCTGGATTCTCCTTTTCCGGGATGAGCGTTATGTACGCCTCCAAGATTTTAGTTGGGACCCTCCCCATCCTTATTGCCTTCATTCACAAGGCAAGTGATAGGACAAGAAGAGTACTAATTAGTACAAGAAGAATACTAATTAGCACAAGAGGAGTACTAATTAACAACAATTGAGTATTAATTTGCACTAGAGTACTAAATAGAACAACAGTACTAATCATTACCAAATGAGTACTAATTAGCACCTAATGAATACAAATTTAATTTGTACTTTTGTATTCCTAATTTAAAATTTTTAAATTTAGTAATTTAATAAATCCTACTAATTTAAATTAGTATTTAAATGAATACTAATTAACAGAGTAGGAGTACTAAATAACACCAATTGAGTATTTTTATTTTTTTTTGGTGAGGAAAGAGAGGCTAAGTCTCAGATTAAGAGATTCTACGGGAGCTGGCCCCTCCCGCATCACGAGCAAGAAGAGGGATGAGATCTTCCATGGGTTTTGTGAATACCCAAGTGCCCCAATCCTTAGTTTGGGCGAGGTTGGCCAAAAAGTCTGCGCAAGTGTTGGCTTCTCTGAAGATATGGTTGAAGGAGATCCCTTCAAACTCGGGCACCAAGGCCAGACAGTCATGAAATAGAGCACTCATATTGTCATTAGTGTCCCTGTCATCATGGAGGAGGTCAATAATGGCTTTAGAATCCATCTCTATCACAACCCAACGAAACCCCTTTTCGAGACAGAGCCGTAGACTTGAGTATGAATTAGCACAAGTAATAACTTGAACAAGAGAAGTACTAATTAGCACAAGAGTACTAACTAACACTGATTGAGTATTAATTAGCACAAGACTAGTAGTAATTAGCACAAGAGGAGAACTAATTAACACCAATTGATTATTAATTTTTTTCTTTTACTAAATAGAACAAGAAGAGTACTAATTAGCGCAAGGGGAGTACTACTTATCACAAGAGGAGTACTAATTAGCACAATAAAAGTACTAATTAGCTCAAGAGTACTAATTAGCACCAATTGTGTACTAATTAATACCAAATGAGTACTAATTAACACCAATTGAGCACTAATTGATACCAAATGAGTATTAATTAGCACCAAATAAGTACAAATTTAATTATTACTACTAGTTTAATAAATTTAAATGTAGTAATTTAATAAATCCTACTAATTCAAAATAGTGTTTAATTTAATATTTAAATAAATACTAATTAGCACAAGAGGAGCACTCTAAATAACACCAATTGAGTATTAATTAGCAAGAGAAGTAATAATTTGTACAAGAGGAATACAAATTAACACAAGAGGAATACTAATTAGCACAAGAAAAGTACTAATTAACACCAATTGAGTATTATTTGCACAAGAGTAATAATTAGTACAAGAGGAGTACTAATTAGTACCAAATGAGTACTAATTAGCACCAATTGAGTATTAACTGATACCAAATGAGTATGAATTAGCACCAAATGAGTACAAATTTAATTTGTACTACTAATTTAAAAATTTTAAATGTAGCAATTTAATAAATCATTAAATCCTACTAATTTAATTTGGTATTTAAATGAATACTAATTAGCACAAGAGGAGGACTCAATAATACTTATTGAGTATTAATTAGCACAAGACGAGTAATAATTTACACAAGAGTACTAATTATCACAAGTGGAGTACTGATTAACACCAATTGAGTATTAATTTGTAGAAGAAGAGTACTAATTTTTTTTTGGTGAGAGAAGAAGAGTACTAATTAGTACAAGAGGAGTACTAATTAGTACCAAATGAGTACTAATTAGCATAAGAGTAGTAATTAGCACCAATTGTGTAGTAATTAGCACAAGAGTACTAATTTGCATAAGAGGAGTACTAATTAGCACAAGAGGAGTACTAATAGCACCAATTATGTAGTAATTAGCACAAGAGTACTAATTTGCACCAAATGAGACTAATTAGCACAAGAGAAGTACTCATTAACACCAATTGAGTATAAATGAGCACAAGGGGAGTAATAATTTGCAATAGAGGAGTACTAATTGGCACAAGAGTACTAATTAACACTAATTGAGTATTAATTAACACAAGAGGAGTACTAATTAACACCAATTGAGTATTAATTAGCACAAGATGAGTAATAATTAGCAAAGAGGAGTATTAATTAACACTAATTGAGTATTAATTGGCACACAAAGAGTAATAATTTACACAAGAGTAATAATTTGTACACAAGAGTGTACTAATTTAATCATCGACTATTTGATTTTTATCCAATTTAGTCCTTAATTCTAATAGCCAAAAGAAACAGAGGACTCAATTAGGTAGATTTATCGAAGTTCATGACCTAATTAAGCACAAAAAGTCATTAAGAACTAAATCAAGAAATACCACTACAATCTATCACAAAATTAGGACTCATACAATTTCCCAAAGAAAAAAGTACGTCTTCGTCTTTTGCTGTTAAAAAATGAAGGTGCCATTGCGAGAATCTAAAAAATATAAAGCTATCTGCAATATAAGTTAAATAAAATTAATCTAAAAGTGTCATAATGTCACATCAGTTTCATAGTATTAAATTTCTTCACTACCAGAATCTAAAACATAATAATACAAAAGTAGGAAAATAAATGGATGCTGCAAACAAACTCACATGATAGCATTACTTTTCTTGCTGGCTTTTATCAACAGTGCAGAAGAGGTTGGCAAGAACATGATGATTTGGATATCATGTTGGAATGCATCATCTAGGTTTAGTAACCCTCTGGATGTAGAGAAGAGTGTGTTAAAAGTGGTAAAGAGAAGCCTATTATGCCAAGTAGAAAGTGTAGGGATGACAATTTCACCAGAACCTGACAAGGAGGCCCAATTCCCCTCCCCGATGAGGTTAGGTATAGGAATTTCCCATGTGTTAAGGACTTAAGGGGTAAAAAGAAGCCTATTATGCCAAATAGAAAGTATATGGATGACGGGATGACAATTTAACTTGAACCTGACAGAGAGGCCCAATTCCCCTCCCCGATGAAGTTAGGTATAGGAATTCCCCATGTGTTAAAAGTGATAAAAAGAAGCCTATTATACCAAGTAGAAAGTGTAGAAATGACGGAATGGCAATTTCACCCGAACCTGATAGGGAGGCCCAATTTCCATCCCTGATGAGGTAAGGTATAGGAATTCCCCATCCTCAAAATTTCGTTGTATGAACAAAGATGGGATGGAAACGAATTGCCCCAGGAGAGCAGGGAATATGTCCCCACTCCGCCCTGACTTGTTGCCATTCCTAATAAGAGGAGAAGACAGCTAAAGAACAAGAAACCATACAACACACTAGAACTACTTACAGTTGGTGCATTGATTGGCCGGCGCTGTCTGCTGGGCACACCATTTGATTCCGATATCAACTCTGGACTGCTTAGCTTATAGAATGTCTGCAATGCTGTTGTAACAAATGGGCGCACTACATTTGCTTCCATTGCCGATAGATTTTTAAGCTGCAAAGGTAGTTGATTCAGTGTGATAGTGAGAAAGGTTAAAACTTAAAAGACATATACAGCAACTATAACAAACAAAACTCTTTGCATTTTTACATTGCAAAATATTGTCCCAACACGAAAAATAAAACCCTTTTCCTTTAACACCTTTGAATATCCGTTGTAGTAAAAGCTAGCAACTTACTCAAAACAAATCATATTGTGCGAGATATGATTTCAAAATAATAACACAAAGTGAACTGCTATTGGGAGCATTTCTAGGCAATAATACGTTCTTATCATCTTCGCTTCATCCAACGTTATTTTAGAAATGCAGCACATGTGTAACTTATTGGAGTGTAAAAGAACAAAAGTAAACTAAGATTTATGAATTCCCTAACACTATACCACCAAGACTAAATTCATCAATCAAACAAGAGCTGCACTCATGGTTGCACCATTATTGCATCTTACAGAAAATGGATAACAATATAATTCCGCATTCGAATCATAGTAAGGGCATAATATGATCCAATGAAAAGTTTGCCACTCTTAACTGTAAGTTCAAAGAATTTCATTTAATAGCATACAAGCAAAGATCTTTGTGGAGTAAAAGCATACCCTCAATGCAGAAGTGCGCTCCTTGGATATAATCTCCAAGCCAGTCCCAATCTTGTGGAATCTTACATCCTGGTATCCTCAATTAGAGACCTCACCTATCAAAAACATCTACTTAAAATTCTTGAAAAAGTGAATATGTAAAAATCAAAGTAAGTTCAGGTTGAGACTAAAGAGTGTACTAACCATAGACATCTGGTATGTTCCTCGCGGGCACTACATCACCATATATTGACATCAGCAACTGAGAAGATCAAGTAAGAAGAATGAAAATTACTGCAATATGTTTCTTACTGATCAAAAGAATCCTCGAGATTTCAACATAATGAAATGGTAATGACTGGAAACCCTTCAGAATCCCTTTCTTCTTCCAAGACCTGAGTTAACTTCTCTAAGTAATGGCATAAATTAGTACTCCGTATCAAATAAGCAAAACCATACAAACATATCCATAAAAAAAAATTGCAACAAGAAAGTAATGGAACTATAGAAATGTGTATATAAAGTTTAAACTATATACATAACACAGAATTCTCTGAATATCACAAAACAATCAATGGTTGATTTTATATACTAACCAATCACACCTCAAATAAAAATCATATAATTCCATGAGACAAGTCTTAATTATTGAACTCTCTAGCTTCTAATAAATTACAATAATTACCCAATTTGAGTTTGATTGAGAGTAGCCATTCACTCCCAACTGACATCCATTCAGGAGGTCTGATAGTGCATTTCCCTCTCTTCTTCAGGGCCACTGCCAGCCACAGAGGAACCTGTATGGCTATTTGGGGGCGAAAAGCGGCCAAAATCTCCCTGTCAATTACACAAATTGAAATTACAGGCTTTGATGATATGGATATGAATAATTGAGAATAAACAAACTAAAACGATGCGAAATTGAAAGAGGAAATGAATACGCGATCAAATTTAGGGGTTCCATTCTCATGTTGGGCACAATTTCGACCATCTCATCCTCTGCGAGAAACTCCAACTGCAGGATTTAACATGAAACTAATACAATAACTTTCGGAAATTAATCAAATTTCAAGAACAAAAAAATTTGATTCGCATATTTACTGAACTCAGCAGCTGAAATGGCAGATGCCTGTGGATCGGACGGGCTGGCCATTTTTTTTTTATTTAATGTGACGATAGTACGATACAAAGTTTTACTCTTTTGAGTGCGTTTGAAGGGAACGGACTGCTGCGTGCTGCGCAAATGGTGTGAGCGACTAGACGAGCCCTAGCTTTCGTCTCTTTTTTTGGCGGGACAACTGAGATGGGTTAGCAAACGTCGGTTTTTTGTACTCAAAAAACTAGTATTTACGCCGTGCGACGCACGGAATGGATTTGTTAAAATATTTTAAGAATATTTAGATCGATATATACTTATATAAATTATTACATCGAATATTCATATAATGCAATTGATGAAGTGAGTTGGATCGATTGTATTTTCTAATGTTATCATTGTTTGAATTCGATCAAATAATTCCTAATTAATAGTCAATGTGTAGATGTACGCATCTAGTGCTGAAATTTTAGATATTTATTTTAAAATATTGAATAAGGTTCAAATTGTCCACTGAACGTAACTAAAAATACAATTAGGCCACTGAACAAAAAAAGTACAATTAGGCCACTGAACACTCCAATGTATGTAATTTCACCTGATAGCAGGGTTACCATCATTTTAGCAGTTACTTGCTTTACGTGGCAGCTGAGTCTGACATTTTTAATAATTTTTAAATATTTTTTAATAAATTTTATAATAATTTAAAAAAAAAAAAAAGACGACGGGGTTTATTTTTATTATTTTTATTTTTCAATTTCTTTTCAATTTTTTAAAATTTATTATTACAAATTATTAAAATGTCAACTCAGCTGCCACGTAAGCAGGATAACTTGCTAAAATTGATGATACCTGCTATCCGGTGAAAATTGCATACATTTGAAGTGTTCAGTTGGCCTGATTGCATGTTTTTGAGCGTTTTCAGTGGTCTAATTGCATTTTTTTGTTCAGTGGTTAATTGCATTTTCAGGTTACGTTAGTGGGCAATTGAACCTTATTCCTTTAAATATCAGTGTTGAGTGATTATATCTGGGATCATATTTAATTTTGGGTGAATTAATATTCTACATTTTCTAATTGGTCTAATTTGTTTCCATCTTTAAGCAAGTCTTCCTTACTCATTCTATAATATATTTCACATCTTTATAATATACGTATTGCAATGAGTCCCATAATTTTGGATAAAGATGCGCTACAAAATCTCATAATTAATTTCTTTCGAATCATTCATACGTATTGCAAGAACATATATTAACATCTTTAATTACACAATTTTCCTTATAAATTGTGGATACTAAGCAATTCTATTCAATTTTCTATTTGTAAATATATATCTTACATAACTATGTTTCCAGTAACATCTATATACATTTTTAAAATATTTTTAGTAACTTTACATTTTAAAATATTATAACCGAGATTAATATTATTCTTATCTCGGCTAACCTTTTTTTTTTTTTTACATACTCGAGTAACCTTATAATTACACAATCCTTATATTCTTAGTATAAAATAACATTTGGTGTAAAAAATATTAATTTCCATATTGATTAATATTCTTTACATCTCGACAAAACCTTATATTTCCATCTAGTATTGCAAAACATTTTCAATCTTAATTATAATATTTCATTATAATTTGTGGATACTAAATGATTCTATTTCATTTTTATTTTTAAATATATAATCTTTACATAACTATATTTTCAGTAAATATGTATACAGATTTATTTTTTTTATTAGTCACTTTATCTTTTATAAAATATATAAATGAGATTATATTCTTTTTATATACTGCGTCAGTTTGGCATCATTTTTTCATTTCAGTCAATTATTAATAGTCATTTTCTATTTCAATTGACCTAAATTTCATGTCATTTTTAATACATATTAATTAATTATTTAATTATTAATAATCATTTTTTTTATATTTTCACTGACTTTACATTTTTAAATATAAAATATATAACCGAGATTAATATTTCTTTCCATCCCGGTTAAACGTTGAGATGCAAACTTCATTTTACATTTTTATTAATACATTTTATACCAGTAATTTTTATATTTTATAAACTTATTATATTCAAGTATTAATATTCATTTCCTTTTCCAATTGCCGATTTTCATAAAAATTTATATTTCAGTATTTATTAATACTCATTTCATTTTTATTTTTAATCAAGTATTAATATTCATTTTATTTTGTGCATCTGAGTCAGTTTTAATGCATTTTTAATTTTCAGTCAATTATTAATAATCATTTCTATTTCAATATGCCTAAATTCTGTGACGTTTTTATTTCTGTTAATAATTATTTTTGTAATATTCTTTTCAATACTATAATTTCATTTATGGACAATTGGACATGATGTGGATAAATGAATAAAACAAATGAATATTCAAAGGAATGTAAACCCATTAAATATTTCAATTTAAACAAAAGACAGAAATTTAAAAATTTAAATATAAAATCTATATGCTTATTTGTTTTACTGAATATGTTTATTACCATTAACAATATTACAATTAAATTATAAAATACCATACACATTATTCAAATTCTTCTATTACCTAATTAATATATTTTGTACACCGTATTATCAATATAATATTTATTTTTTTTGAAAGGAATATAAAATATTTAATTAATTGACTAAATAGAATTTTGTTTTTAATTATAGTATAGATTTTTTTTTCTTTTATATTGTTTGGGCGGAAGTAGGAAGGGGGTTTTTGTTTTTAATATAGTATAATTGATAATCTTTTATATTTTTGATTATTATTAGTATTAATCATGAATTTCGTTTCTTTTTCCATTTTATTGTTAAGGATCTTTTTTTATTTTTCTATTTTAGTGCTAACTTTTAAATTTACGGATTATTATTAGTATTATTAATCAGTGAATTTTGTTCTCTTTTCTATTTTTCGTAAATTAAGGATTTTTTTTTTTTCTAATTTTTTGGTAAGATTTTTTTACTGTTATCCTTATTATGATATTTTTTAACAACCTTTCGTTTATTTTCTTTCATTTTCATTGAATTAAGAATCCTTTTTTATTTTTTTATTTTACTGATTATTATTAGTATTAATCAGTGAATTTCGTTTCTTTTTCCATTTATAGTGAATTAAGGATCATTTTTTTTTATTTTCCTATTTTACTGCTAATTTTTTTAATGATTATTATTAGTATTAATTAATCAGTGAATTCTGTTTCCTTTTCTATTTCTCGGTGAATTAAGAATCTTTTTTATTTTTATTTTTCTAATGTTTGGTAGGATTTTTTTTTTACTATTATCATGACTCCTTTTTTTTTCACAATCTTCCTTTTTTTTTTCATTTTCATTGAATTAAGACTCCTTTCCTTCAAAAAAATAAAAATAATTAAGACTTTTTTTTTTTCTATTTTACTGATCATTAAAATTCCATTTATTTTTCCTTTTTTAGTGAATTAATGATCCTTTTTTATTTTTTTATTCTACTACAAACTTTTTTTTTTACTTATTATTGTTAGTATTAATTAATCAGTGACTCCTGTTTCCTTTTCTATTTTTTGTGAAATAATGATTTTTTTTCTATTTTACTATTAACTTTTTTACTAATTATTTTAAGTATATTAATTGACAATTTTTTTCCCTTTTTATTGTTTGGGCGGGAAAACTAAAGAATGATGATTTCTGTTTTGTAATAATAGTATAGATTTTTAGTGAATTAAAGATCGTTTTTTATTTTCTATTTTACTGCAAACTTTTTTTACCGATTGTTATTAATATTAATTATTAAGAAAAGGTGTATTTTATTTTAGAAACTTGAATGGCATGTACAAATCTCGAAATCAACATACCTACACTCTAAGTTTCAGAAAATCTTACAAAGATTAATCCAAAATTACCGTATTTATCATCTCGATCGCATCTCTACCATCTTCCATAAAAAACTAAACCAATAGGGGTCTCTGTTACAAATGCTCTTTCCTCCTCAATTTCCTTTTGTTGTGAAGCAGAGCCTCCTTAAGTATCTTCAACTCATACCAGGACGAGTATAAATTGGCAAAACATATTGAAGTGCGTGAGAATATAGTTAGAAAAATGTAGAAAATTCATACAAAAAGAAAGCAGAGAGATGAGTCTTGAGAATTCTTTGGATTGAAGAATCCCCTTGTATTTATAGGTAGAAAATACTAATTCAAAAGGAAAGTATAATAATTTATTTATTTAAGGGAAAGTATAATAATTTATTTATTTAAGGTAATAACATTATTTGGTTATTATTTTATTATTCATTATTATTATTATTATTATTATTATTATTTATTTATTTATTTAATTTCCATTGACATTTACTTACCAAATAAGTTTTACTACAAAATTTTTTTTGGGGGGGGGGGGAAATTTGTTTAGGAGGATTTTACTTATATATATATATATATTAATTGTAATTACTCCGTATTAGTCAATTATACTTACAGTACTTTTGGTTCACGGAATGAATTTTGAGATAATAGGAATGCTATTCCATAAGGAAAAGAATGTTATTCCATAAGTAATGGAACATGCAAGGAATAGAATAGGAATTGTATTCTATTGTTTGGTTCGCGGAAAGAATAATCTTTAAGAATTATATTACGTTCCCACAAGCTCTGTCGGGTCAGAGGTGGGGGGCCCTTAGGGCTGGGGATTCAGTCTTTTGGGGTAAGAATTATATTACCGTGTTTGGTTGGTTTAAGGAATAGAAATGAAATATGTTTTAAAAGACATAAATACCCATATAAAAATATATGGTGGTGTCGATGGTGGCGGTGTTGCTGGTGGTGGTAGTGGCGCGGCGGCGGCGGCGGCGGTAGCGGCAGTGTTGCTGGTGCTGGTGGTAGTGATGGTGGCGGCGGTGGTGGTGGTAGCGGCGGGTGGTGGCGGTGTTGGTGTGGGGTAGTGGTGCTGGTAGCGATGGTGGTGGCGGTGGCAGCGGTGGTGGTGGTGGTAGCGACGGTGGTGACGATGCTGCTGGTGTTGGTGGGGCGGTGGCGGTGGCAGCGGTGGTGTGGTGGTAGTGGCGGTGCTGGTGGGGTGGTGGTGCTAGTGGTGACGGCAATGCTGGTAGCGATAGTGGTGATAGTGGTGGCGACGGTGGTGGTGGGGGTGGTGGTGCTGGTGCTGGCGGTGGTGACGGGGGGTAAAATAGGAAGTAGAAAATTTAGACTATTCCTGAGAACTCAGTAATAGCCTAATACCAGGGGGGCCCTATTACCTTATCTGGGGGAATAGGGTATTACCGGGAATATTATTCTCGGTAATAGAAACGGTTACCAAACAAAGGAATAGGCCCCTATTACTGGGAATGCTATGCCATTCCCGGCCTATCCGTGAACCAAATGGGCCATTATAGTTTTACACGCGCATTGCGCG
>VALG01014880.1:0-10518 GCA_009835305.1 Ipomoea purpurea | reverse complement strand
ATCATAAGTCTCAGTTTCATAAACGTTTTTCCACATTCATCGCGTTTGCACTTGTTATTTGAAGTCATATTTTTGCAATTAGAGTATGAATGAGTACTACTTTAATTTGTGTGTGCATATGGTGTTGTGTGTGTGGTGTTTTTATTTTTTTGAATGATACTAATCTTGGAGTACCAACTGGCTGCCTTGTTCCACAATAAAATGTAGTTAAATAATTGCCAACTTGTTCAAACATTTTAAACATTGCTACATTATATAGTATATAAGATTATATATATATATATATTATATATACACACATATTAGTAATATATTATTACTAAATATATATATGTAGATATATATATACACACTACACACACACCACAATAATATAATATATATAATATTAATATATAAATATATAGTAATATAAATATATATAAATATAATTACACACACATGATATATTATATATAATGATTTAATAATATAATATATATTGAAGGAGCGCTCATATGCGCGGGGTCTTACGTGCGGCCAGTGCGGTCAGCATTCCAGAATACACCAACAGTGTTAACAATATGCACCAATAGTCGTAATAAAAACACACCCAATGAAATGTAATTAAAAAACAAAATCACAGACTCACAAATACACCAAGACTCAAAAAATACACCATATAACTCACCACCCCTAATAGTGTATTTCGAACAGTGTATGGTGGGTTTTTACTCACAACCTAATGGTGTGTGTTTGGTGATGCAGGGCTCTGTTTACTCTGTTTGTGGTGGTGTATTTCCTAATGTTGATGGTGCATATTTTGGTGAACTATTGGTGTTGCCGCATCGTAAAGAAATAACCGCACCGTAAGACACTGCCGCACCTGAACCCGCCTCTCATATATAATATATAATTAATAGTATTATAATAATATATATATAGTATATATATATATAATATGTAATATAGTTAGATACAACATACATATATAAAGTATAGTAGCATACATATACCATACTCAACATATACATACATAATACATAACATACCATATCATAACATTATCATATATAACATACATACATACATTACATACATAACGTATAATATAATATATATTTATATCATATAATATATATAATAATATATAATATATATATATGTATGTATGTATGTAGTAGGTATGTATGATATATATGTTATTATGTGTAAGTATATATTAATGAAGTATACTATATATAGTATATATATATATTATATATTATTATATATAGTATATATATATTAATATATATATATATAGACTAGTAATATCGTGTGTGTGTGTGTTGAATATATATATAAATATATATGAGTATGTGTATATATACGTATATATATATATATCATATATTATAGTATATGAATATATAGTATATATATGTTATGTATATAATATCTATATATATACTAGTAGGTAAAATATAATTATAATTAATGTATATTTATACATATATGTGTATATTATATAATAGTAAGCATATATGGTGTACTATATTAAATATACCTATATATATATATATATATTACGTGTAATAAAATATATATTAACATACATAGCATATATACATAATAATAGTATTAGTATGTGTGTATATATAAATAGCGGTATATAAGTATATATATAATATATATATAAATAAATACAAATATATATAATATAATGTATAATACATATATATATAATATAAATAATATAATACATACAATACAGTATATAATTATATACTATATAACTATATATATACATATATAATATTATTACTATATACTGTACTTGATATATAGATATATGTAATATAGCTATATAGGTATGTATATATATACTAAATACCAAGTTTTTTTGTGTCAAAGATTGATGCTTATTTTCCTTGTAAATTCAAGTAGGTTGATGAACAAATGAAATGAGTTGTGAAATTATATTAGTTTCAAATATATTTAAAGGACGCCAAAGGAGTATGTTTACATAATAAGATTAAGGAATAACTGCAACGGTAGCTATTTTTTTAAATATTCTGGATTTGAAAGATGATTCCAGCAATGCGCAAGTGTGTCACATGTTCATTGCTAATATTGATGACATTTTAATAGATAGTTAAATATAGTCGTGTTTAAAATAATGATCTAATACCATTACATATGTATTATCATCAAATACAACATACCCAGTGACTTTAAGGCTTCTGCTGCGAAGTACATTCGGTCAAACCATTATGGTTGAAATTGTTAAAAAAGAAATTCCTTGTTATTAAGGAATAAGATAATAAGGTATAAAAATTTATAACTTTTAAATCATATTATTTAAAGAAAATATATTATTACCTTTAAAGTGAGATTAACTATGATTGTAGTTCAAAGATATTACGGTAGTTCATGCTCAATTTATGGTTATATGAATGTCTTCTTTGTCAACCCAAAATCCCTCAAGTAGTTAATATGATATGCTTCAAATTTTTTTTTTTCTTTATAACAAATTCCATCTTATTAATAGAATACTTAGTAAATAAATATATAACATTATTTTTGTATTATAACTTTGATATTTAATTACAAGATAATTAAAAAAAAAAAGAAGACAATGAACAATGTAGTGAATATAATTAATTAATTAATTTAAAGGTAAGGAGTCTTTGCATTGTAGAAAATAAAGACAATAAGCTAATGAAATTATATATCTCTTTTTAATTGTTTGATAATGGATATTTGTTTTGAATAAAGGCATTGTAGACATCAAATTCTAAATTAAAGAAATGCATATTTAATGTTTTTTTTTTTTTTTTTTTGTTTTTTTTTTTTTTTTGATGTACTACTAATTTATTAACTTATAAAGTAACTAGAGCGTGGATACTTTACTTTTCAAATAATATACTCAATATATTCGTAGTATATAATAAAAAATTATGTGAAATCTGATTGGGATGTGGTTCAAACCTAAGACCTTTCTTATCGAATAATATAAGTAAGAAGTTATGAAATATTCCATTAACTAAAGTTATACTAACGAATGTGGGAGCTATTTAAGAAAGAAAAAATATAATCAGTGTAAAGAGAAAAACATAAAAAATATTAAAATAAAAAAATTGAACTAATTCAATCTTTACAAATAATTTAACGAAACTTTTTTTAAGTTCCGTTATACGCCTAACTTTGTTGCTAATTAATTAATTCAATATAGATAGAAAATTCATTTCATGCTTTGCTGTTAGAGTTGTCAACATTTTGAAAATTCTTTGTAAATTTTAAATCACCCTTTTTTAGTGATTAAGAATAAGTAGAAAAATATTATTTTCTAGCAATGTAGTTATATACTTATGAAAGTATTTCCATTTATGCACATATTTAAAAATGATAAAGTGAAAAAAAAAATGTTTGAAAAATTTCTTTCATTCAAAACCGCAACATATTGATATACTGAATTCCTAATGTGGAAAAGTTAAGTGTTTCACCCATTTTAGTAACTGAAAATGAACATCCAAATAATGAAAAGTTTCTGTAGGGTTGATTATTCAATTTACAGAAAGGTGATATTGGTATTTGAGAGTCTGAGTCGTGATCTTCAAATTGTTATGATGCATGTGTAGTGGCAAATATTGTTGAAAATTGTCTTCAATGGATCAAATATTCAAACCCGAGGTTTAATTAAATTAGGATGCGTTTTTTCTCCTGAATTCGTTACCTATGTGGCTCTCATCATGTGGTGAACAATGAAGACTAATAAAAAATTATAAAACATCAAGAATGATCCAAAGTCAAAGGAAAAAAATTAACTGTCTAAAGCGGGTGTACGAATGATTTGGATTTTTACATTTCATACGCTAATTTGTGTTTTTTAATTTAGAAATTTTTGTTTTATGACAAAATGACATATCTACCCCTGCTTTAGACGGCTAAGACGGAACTAATGGGAAAATAGCAGCATGTTAGATTTCGAAACTCGAGGACCACGATGTTAATTACGAAAGTTAGGGACTATAGGTGGCGAAACCACTAAACTCGAGGGACCTTGGCTAGTATATAGATCAGGTGCGGTAATAGGTGCAGGTGAAAGATGGGGTTTAATCTCAACCCTTGATCTAGCAAATATCAACAGCTAGACTGAAGAAAACTTTAAAAATAAGGGTGGCATTATGGTAAAATTTACATAAGATCAAAACTTAAGGTGTGTAGTTTTATAACTTAAGTAACTTAAGTGCGCATGTTTAATGCTTATGGTGCGTCACTTTCTAGTTTAAGATGCATCAGTTTAAAACTTTAGGAGCTTAAGTTTTAAGGTTAAGGTGCATAGTTTATAACATAAAGTTCACAGTTTTATAGCTTAAGGTGCGTATGTTTAAAGCTTAAGCGTCACTTTTCTAGTTTAAGGTGCATCAATTTAAAACTTAAGGTGCGTTGTTTATAACTTAAGATGCGTATGTTTAAGTTTTTAACTTTTTCAGTTTAAGGTGTGTCACTTTTCTAGTTTAAGGTGCATTGCTTTATAGCTTAAGTGCGTTCACTACTACAGAAATGATACCACGTCACTTAATAGAAGGCGATTTTTTAAGCCTCATTTTGAGCCCCAAATTGATGAGTCCACATAGAACCGGCCCATTATCTATTTATTAGAACACCACCGAAACAACAGTTTACTCACAATGTCTGGGTTCTCTCATCTCTTAGCACGGTTAGGTGTTCACTTTCCAGACCTATCATGCTCTTTGTTGACAATCCCTTTGTTCGAACAATCCTTCAAATCTCTCCAGACCACAGCTTTTGTTGATTTGTGTATGTATGAGTATATCTCGAGACCACAGCTTTGAAAGATTCACACAGCTAAGTCGGAAGCATTGCTATCGCTCGATCTAGATAAGTTGTTTCACTAAGCTATCTATATAATTCTAGACATGTCGGATTCAGAATTCTCAAAATCGAAGCTGTAATCACAGATCTGAAGCATGCATGACCATTAGACATCATTTCGGGAGCTGTATTGTAATTGTCACTAATACAGAAGGTACTTGAATTTTTAGAGTTTGATTGTTTTTATACATCGCACATAGCATGCAATTCTGTATAAAAGTCTTATTTGTTGAAAATCTGGAGGTCTGTTGGTTTCACAACTTTTTTTGCTTAATGCTAGTTTCAATACATTCTGCAGATGTGGCTCAGTTCGTTCTCAGTGTGTATTAGTAACAGCCTTTTATTATATAAATACTTAATAACATGAAAGCTTTGTTGAAATATTGAAAAAAAAACAGAAATTTTATGGTGATTCAAATAAGATTTGTCTAGAAAATCCTAATTATATGTGTTAAATAATCCTTTATGCGCTATAACTTGCGGAAGCACAATTAACAATAATTCGCATGTAAATCAAATCAATCAACTAAACAATGTTCATGATTACGGACTTTTAAATTAAATATGAAAGATAGGACTTTATTGGTTCCATTGAAGATGTAATCTCTCAATTGAATGAATCAAGAATATAATGCTTCACTCTCTGATCCGTATACCTTATTCACCTCCTGATGATACGGAGACTAGAAAACTTAGAGATTTGAAACTGTTGAGATCCCTAGAGTTTTCCGGGGTATTATAGATGTGATGAGAAACCCTCTTTCAAGAGGAATGGGGAACCTCCTTTAGATAGAAATCCCTTTAATATGTGATCCCTTTAGGAATAGAAATCCCTTTAGGAATGTGACCTCCTTTAGGAATAGATCCCTTTAGGATTGTAAACCATAACCTATCCATTATACATCTTTTAACCCTTATAAACTTAAATTTTAACAGAATGAGAGGGAGGGAATTTCACCCAGTAATCCGCCTTTACACATCACTAATCATCAACGTGAGTACCTTATGGAATTACAACCTTTATATATAATCATTTTAGGAATAATTATTCTAACAGTCTCCCACTGATTCATATGAGCATGACACCTTAATTTAATCAACGTTAGAATAAATTATTTTCTAAATCTCCCATTGATTCATATATGCGTGACTTTACAATTTTCAATCCTTAATTTGAGCTCACTTAATATGAAAAATGTAAAAGTCACCACCTTATCGAACTTTATTAACCGAATCATGGCGGTTACAGGCCTGACATAGCGTCCCGCTCCCTTCCATGTATCACAGTTAATAAGAATTCCACCATAATAATAAGGTAAATCCGAAAGTACCTATTCCTTATGTCTTAAACAAGACCATTGTTATCACTTCTGAATTATGCATAAATAAGTGATCAACATCAACCATAACAAAATCAAAAACCTGAATAGATATCTAAGAGTATCATCAACCTGATGTGCTATCAAACATAATCCATACATGTATGGAAGAGTTAACCGTTATACAAGGATTTACCAGTATGCCCATCCTTCCAACATGCCAATGAAGGTCTTGGGCGCCCAATCCCTTAGTCAACGGATCCGTGATCATAAGATCGGTGCCAATATGCACTATGATACTCTTTTAATTTTGTACCTTCTCCTTAACAGACAGAAATTTCAAATCCATGTGTTTGGACACACTAGTATATCTGTCGTTCTTTGAGAAGAACATAGCTGCTGTATTATCATAATGAATCCTCAATGGTTTGGCTATAGTGTCGACAATGCCAAACCATAAATGAAATTACGCAGCCATGATTATTGAATGTAGCCTCAAAGCATGCTACAAAATTCTGCCTTTATAGTGGAAGTAGCAATGACAGGCTCCTTCACACTCATCCAAGATATTGCTCCATGAGCAAGTGGAAAAATATATTCGAATGTGGATTTTCGGGTATCCAAACATCCGGCATAGTCTGAATCCGAATAACCTATAACCTCCAGTTATTCGTTCTTTTATAGGTGAGCATGTGGTCCTTAGTGCCTTGTAAGTATCACAGGACCCTCTTTTGCAGTTTCCAGTTTGTATCTTTCTAAAACTTTGTTAATGTGAGTCTTCTAGGATGAACTAAAATCCCATGTGATCTATTACGGAATATTTCTTATTCCAATCACATATGAAGTCTCACCCATATCCTTCATCTCAAAGTTCTTAGAAAGATATTCCTTAACATCACGCAACATCCTTTTATTATTAGCAGCAAGAGAATGTCGTTAACATGTAATACTAGGATTACAAACTTGCTTCCATTAAACCTTTATGTAGATACACCGATAAACAGTGATCTCTACAAAACCAAATGACAATTCAAGTACCATTGTCTAGAAGCATGTTTTAATCCATAGATCGACATCTTCAATCTACATACCAGATTTTCCTTTCCTGTGGCCATGAAGCCTTACGGCTAATCCATGTATACTTCCTCTTTTAATTTACCATTCAGAAAGGTAATTTTAACAACCATTTGGTGGAGCTCAAGAACAGAATGAGCCACCAAAACCAAAATAATCCTCAAGGGAATTATTATCCTGTATGGCTTGGTTAAATGAGACTGGATAATTATCAATGCTCAAGTCACTTTCATGCTCAAGTGCATAAAACAATATAGTCATCAAGAATGGTTGATCTTTTCTATCTAGTAGACCTCCTTAATGCCACTTCCTGCTGAGATTTCACTTGATCATCATCTTGAGTTTCAACCTCATCTTCATTTACAATAGCTTCCTCATGTGGAATTGAGCATCTAGTTGCTGTTGTTCCAAAGTATTTCCATAAGGCTACACTGCACTGCAGCAATAGGAACAACAACAGGAAAAAAGGATCACTTGATGAATCTGGAACCATCAATGACTCCTTAATTTTAACATTACGAGCTCCCACACTCCCACTGACTTTCGCCATTTTAAATGAAGCGAGCATCACCAGACTCAACAATCCTCGTACTTATGATTAAGACAATAACATGTACCTTTAGACCTTTCTGGATATCAATGAAATAACCATTAATGGTTCTGATTCCAGAATTTAATTTCATGTGGATTATATATCATCACTCCAGCTTGACAGCCCTAAATGTGAAGATGTCTCAAACTAGGTTTCCTTTTGTCCACAGTTCATAAGGTGTTTTAAAAAACAACCTTACTAGGAACCCTATTTGAGTAAGTATGCTGTTGTTTTTAATGCATATATCCACAATGAAACAAGCAATGTACAATTATTTACCTAACTCCTAACCATTTCCCTTAGAGTACGATTTCACCTTTCTTCCACCACCATTTTTTGTGGTGTGCCTTGACATTGTGTATTGTGCACAAATGCTTTAGATTCGAGGAATTTCTTAAATGGGCGGGATTTGCCCAACTTTTGATGGTTTTTAATACTCATCAACTTTATATGATCAATTTCTTTACCTTCTATTAGCTAACTCTCAACTTCAAATATGAATGTCTCTAGGACATCCACGACTGAGGATCTTTCACGCAGTAAATAGATGTAACAGTTACTGAGAATGATCATCAATAAAGGTAATAATTTATTTATCACCGCTCCAAGTTTATCAAAAGAGACAGCATATATCTGTTATGTATTAAATCAAGTAATCATGAGCTTCTTGTGGTGAGTGTACTGATACATGTCTGACTTGCTTTACCTTTATGCAATCGACACATGCATCATTCCAGTCATTAAAAATCCAATTGAGACAAAATTCCAATTTTAATAAGTCTCAATATCCTTTATTTGGATATATGTAAAGCCTTTATACAAGAGCTGAAGATTCTGGTGATCCTTAAACACAAAACATCACATTAAACAAGATTACACAAAAGACATGCATTAATGATTGAAACAGTATACGTGTATCCAACAAAACACAACCCATAAAGGGTTTTGTTGATAGAACATTTGTCTCCAATCTTAAAGTAAAAATCCAATGTTTCCAACCTAGCTGTTGAAACAAGATTCTAGAACAATTTTGGAATATACAGACAATTCTCAAGATCAAGGCAAAAACCTGTCATCCAGCTTAATTCTGTAAGTTCCAATACCTTCAATTCTAGCTTTCATCATGTTTCCCATGAAAAGACACTTTTCATTTTCCCTATGAGGTTGAAACATTCAAAATCTTGCTTAATGTTATAAACCATGTGTTGTAGCACCAGTTCTAACCACCAAGTATTAGAAGGAACCTTAACAAGATTGGATTCAAAGCAACTTAAACTGGTGTATACTTTCATTCCATCCAGCTTTCTCTTCAGCATTCAAGCCTTCTTGTGCCCAGGTTTTTACGGAATAGGCCATTCTGCACTTATCTGGAAAACTTCCTTGCACCTTCATGGATGCTTGACCTTCTTTTTAAACTTGATGCTATTACCATCGACATTTAAAAAAAAAAAAAAAAAAAAAAAAACAAAAAAAAAAAAAAAAAAAAAAAAAAAAAAAAAAAAAAAAAAAAAAAAAAAAAAAAAAAAAAAAAAAAAAAAAAAAAAAAAAAAAAAAAAAAAAAAAAAAAAAAAAAAAAAAAAAAAAAAAAAAAAAAAAAAAAAAAAAAAAAAAAAAAAAAAAAAAAAAAAAAAAAAAAAAAAAAAAAAAAAAAAAAAAAAAAAAAAAAAAAAAAAAAAAAAAAAAAAAAAAAAAAAAAAAAAAAAAAAAAAAAAAAAAAAAAAAAAAAAAAAAAAAAAAAAAAAAAAAAAAAAAAAAAAAAAAAAAAAAAAAAAAAAAAAAAAAAAAAAAAAAAAAAAAAAAAAAAAAAAAAAAAAAAAAAAAAAAAAAAAAAAAAAAAAAAAAAAAAAAAAAAAAAAAAAAAAAAAAAAAAAAAAAAAAAAAAAAAAAAAAAAAAAAAAAAAAAAAAAAAAAAAAAAAAAAAAAAAAAAAAAAAAAAAAAAAAAAAAAAAAAAAAAAAAAAAAAAAAAAAAAAAAAAAAAAAAAAAAAAAAAAAACTGTCACCAATTAATAGCGTGATTACGATAGTGTTCCACTGCAAACATTTATCTCACATATCAATTGCTCTTGGGATTAACAAACCTATTATTCAGGACTATAAATTTATAGACTTAAGTTTACATTTAAATCCCGCCTTTGGGTCAAATTAAATACAATGTCAATCTGACCGACATGATCATTCACAATACATTGAATGAGGACTATTCATCAAGTTTCCAATTAATATATAGGCCATTCTTTTTGACATGCACTGGCATATTAACAAAACAAGAATCATAAATCTCCTAAATTGTCATTAATCACATGTCTGATCTACCTTTGGGCCCGTGAACCATGTTGTTAATGATACAAATGTTTATCAAATCCTTTAGTGTCATTCAATGATGCAAAAAAACCTGTGACATAAACATTTGTAAACATAAATAATCTATTTAGCTATTTCTTGAGTGGGCCACTTTGGGACTAACGCACTCGCCTTATGCTAATAATTATTTTGTGAATAAACCTTAATTTATGTTGTAACGTAATAAATGATCATTTAGCTATTACCATGAGTGGGCCGCTTTTGGCGACTAACCGCCACTCGCCTTATGCTAAATAACTCATTATGTTTAAGTTAACCTTGATTTATATATATATGATGTAAAATAAACAATAAATGATTACTAGCTCGGT